>PVJC01020034.1:0-29587 GCA_004026665.1 Murina feae
ATATTTTTATTGATTTTTTTACAGAGAGAAAGGGAGAGGGATAGAGAGTGAGAAACATCGATGAGAGAGAAACATCAATCAGCTGTCTCCTGCACACCTCGTACTGGGGATGTGCCCACAACCAAGGTACAGGCTGATGCTCTATCTACTGAGCCAAACCAGTCAGGGCTGGATCTTAAATTTTATTAAATACCTTTTCTTTGCTGATTGGATTTTATACTAGAGGCCCCTTTAAATCCAGAGTTTAGGAGTCTGACCCTTCTGGAAGACAATAACAGCCATAGACTTAGTTGAAATAATTTATTTCCCTCTCCACACACCAATACGACTGGAAGGAACCATATTCTCCCCCTCCCCCCCTTCTTTGTGGCAGGGGTAGCAGTGAACATACACAGTTTTGACTGTCACTTCCAGGTTTAGAATGAGGCTCTCATATCTAGTTAGCCCTTTCCCTAATACGCCCTATCCACTGCCATGGTCTTCTTAAAAGTTAGATAAGAAATTCATAGATTCTCTAGCGGAGAGTGATCTAAAGTCCTTAGCATGGCCTCTGTGGTCTCTAGAGTCTATCTCTGCCACCTCCTCTCCTTATCCAGTGGCCACTCTGGGTTTTTGAACACAATAAGCTTCTCTTCTCAGGCTGTTAAACACACCAGGCTGTTAAAGTCCTACTCATCTTTCAAGACCGGATTTACATATTGCAAATATTTACAAAGAGCCTTCATGATTTTCTTTATTGATATTAATAACTTCTTTCTCTAGGCTTTCATAGCACTTTACTTATACCTCCCATAACATTGAAGTTGTAGGCATTAAACTAAATATTATAAAACACAGTGTTTAGCACAATGAAAGTGTTCAGTAAATATTAGCTATTAGTTTTCTTTATCACATAATGTCTAAAGAAACATTTCTATATGTGGGTAATGTATAAATACTCCTCTACTAGTCTATACGTTGTTTAATAATAAGAAGAGACAATAATTACTCATTTTAGTGTTTAGAGTCTTAGATTTGTGCCTTGTTACCTAGGAGAAGTGTAGAAAGCATTTGTTGAAACACTGAATGAATGTGTTGCTAGAATCTAAAAAAGAAAATATTGAGTGAAACACGTTTTGACCCTGCTATGTGCCAAGGCATTCTTTTGGGCTTTATTTATTTTACCTTATTCAATCCTGAAAACCACCCTGTGCAACATATATTGATCTCACTTTACACAGGAGGAAATTGTGACTCAGGGGATTTAAATAATGTACTTTAAGTCAGAGCTAGAATTGGAAGCTGTTTTATTTCTGTCTCCAGCTCCCATTTTCTTGCTCCTATGCTACCCTGATGCTGAGGCATCACATTGTTCCCAAGGACACTGAAATGTGAATACCAAATGGCTCTCAACAAAGATAACTAATACAGTTCTCAGAAAGATTACAGATTATTAAAAAATTCATCATTTCAACACAGTTAAGTTTCTAGATTCCGCCCCCCTCCCACCACAAAGATGTCTCTACCCCCTTTGAAACTTACCTTTCAAATGGACCATACAATAGCATTTTACTTATAAGTTCCCATGGGAACATATCAAACTTTGAGATAGTAACATGAGTGAATGCGTGTTGTCAGAGGACCCTAGATGTTTATAAAGCCTTTAATTACCATTTCCAATGCTAAGTATATCCTTTAATTAGAGGTGTGTAGTAGGCTTCTCTGTTAAAAAAAAACAACAACACCACAACAACACAAAACTGAAACCATATGGATGTTGCTTCATTTTCATCTGAGACCTTCCAGGGACTATAAACCTTAAAGTGTTGTTGGAACCCAGCGCCTTTCCATCTGCCAAGAAAGGTGAGAACAGTAAGTCTTTGTGCAAAGGCTGAATATACATGAGAAGTGTAGCCCTAAACTACTCTTTGCTTTCACATGCCTTGGCACTTTGCTTTGACTAATTATATAATCTGCAAAGTAAGAAAGCCAAGTGATTTTTACCTATCTTGCTGATTATGCTTTGGAGTATGGATGCTTTTGGTATGAGGCAGCTTTTAACTTGCCTTGCATTTGGAACTGTAAGCCATAGGAGTTTCCTGGGAGAAAGAACTATTGAGAAGATCAGAAAAAGAGAGAGGAACAGATTCAATTAATTGTAATAAGGTGGAAACAGCTCAGCCTCTGGGTTTGACTTTTCATTTGCTACTTCAGAGCTTTGTGGTTGACCTGCAGCAAGGTTTTATTCTCTCTGAAGCTCAGTCCCCTCATCTATATGGAGGATAATAACTCCTTTTGCCAGGTGACCATGATATTTAGACATAATGGGTGGCACATGAGAAATATTTGATAAAGTTGTGATAGCTTTTTAAAAAATTTAAATATATTTTTATTTATTTCAGAAAGGAAGGGAGAGGGAGAGATAGAGACATCAATGATGAGAGAAAATCATTGATTGGCTGCCTCCTGCACACCCACCACTGGAGATTGAGCCGACAACCGGGGCATGTGCCCTTGAGTGGAATTGAATCTGGGACCCTTCAATCCATAGGCTGATGCTCTATCTACTGCGTCAAAATGGCTAGGGCAGCTTTTACTTTTTATTGAAAGACCTTGTCCTTCAGCAATGAGAGGTTCTGAAAAGAATCAGGATTCAGGACAAAATGGATCCATGTTGACGATAACTCTCTTGGTATACATTTCTTATTTCTTTGCTTTTCTCATGTCCCTGACTTTCCTCAGGTTAAATTACTGTTCCCAATTCACCCTTATCAGCCCCTCTCTTTTGTTTTTTTCTTTTCATCCTTTTAGACAATTCAAAATAAAGTGGCAGAGCTAGTCAGATCAAGTAGTTACAGGCAGGCTTTGTTTGGAAAGCAAAAATGATCTTTCTCCTTTGTCCTGCCCAACTTTTCTCCTCTGTTTTTTTTTTTCACTCTACATGTCACTCTGTGGGTCAGATCAACAAATGCATCACCTTGACACTTTGGTAAGTGAAGACATAGATTTGAATAATAGACTTAGCTGAGATGTCTTCCTGGGGGTGTGCAGCTCTGCTATTTACAAACAAGCAGGTAGATACCTCATCCAAATTAAGTATAATTCTTATAGATGTGAACTAAGGAAGCTGCTTTCTTAAGGGATTCATTAGATTTTGATTAGCCTCTAATACATTTTTTCTGAACTACATGGAGTATTTCCCCCAGGCCAGACTGGGATTGCTAGCTGTGACAGAGATGGACATTTAATTTTTTTGTGATTGGGTTGTCAGGGCTGGACATTTGTCATTTGAGATTTCCTTTTTACTCCTTTCACCCAAATCTACTCCAAACAAGGGAAATCTTAAAAATAAGGTAGATTAAAAATTGATAATGTGGAGTGTATACTGGGTTGTTTTCTAGTTCATTTTACTTAGTGGAAATCATAATTTTGGAGCCAGCAATTAAAATTCCTGACTATGCTACAGGCAAATCTCACATTGCTCACAAAACACCCCAGAAATCTCATCCCATTTTTTAAAGGGAGGTTTAATAGCACGCCTGTTCAGTGAGGCACATACAAGTTCATTACCTTTATAAAACACTCTACAGGAATTTTACTAGTGTCCAAGGCAGTCCTACTAGTAGTTTCCAGATACACATTTCTACAAAAGAACAAAAGACTAACCTGTCCTGTGTTAGGTTGTTTTTAGTCTTTTCTGTTTCCTGGTTAATTTTCTAAATTTAATCTTTCACACTGAATCTTGTAATTAGTTAGCAACCTGCTCCTACTGTGTGTGGTATTCACTGTCCTTGTGGTCAGAGTTGCTGTAAGAATATATTGTCTAAGCCTGTGTCTGCTCCCTTGTGCTTAGTTCGTGGAACATTTCAATTGAGATACAGGTACTGACTTTCATGGTGTTGTTCAGAAGACGTCAACTGAGGTCTATGTCACTCAAACTTAATTTCTAAAAGGTAAATTGGGAAGGGGCATTTCTGGACGTTTTGTTTTAATGTGCTTTCTGGCCTTTAGCTTGAGTCTTTGGTAATCTCATGTCAGCTATTTGGTGAAGCATTTCATTTCTATTCAGATATTTTTCAGATTAGACTATGCCTCAAAGAACTTCTAAGTCTCTGACTCAGTTTGGAAATCTTTGTGTAGATATGACTTGACAGGGAGCACCCTGTGCTCTGGGACTGGAAACCTGAAATGATCACTTCCTCACACTCCCCACTGCCCTGGCATTTGTCCGCCTTGGTTCTGAGCTCTGTGTGGAGACATGTTCAGTCTTACTATTTCTCCTCAATTTCAGTGCTCGGATTAGGCTTGGGTAGCTAGAACAAAGGTATTTACTAAATCAATAATTTTGATGTTGCTTATTTGGAGAAGTGGGTTCTATGAGAATATACATATAGATTATGAATGCACAATAGTTGTATATCAGTCAACAACTATATCAATGATCACAGGGTGTATGGATCTGTATTATGTGCTTTAGAGTCTCAAGAATCCAGTTTGGTTCCAGACTCAATCTTCAAGAGGAAAAGCAACCGACCAAGTTAGCAAAAGTGTGATATATCGTAAGCACACAACACAGAGAGCATCCATGAATACGCTGAAAGGAACACACGAGGATGTAATGGTGAGCCCTTGCATATTTTTGCTTCAAAAACAGTTCCTGATAATGATGAAGTGGAAAAAGCACTGTGATTAGAGAAGGAAGGTTCTAGTTATGGCTTTCCACTAATTAGTTGTGACTTTCTATACATCATTTAATTTTTCTTAAGCATGGACTAGATGTCTGTCAATGAGCAAGTTTTACTGGATGATTTCAAAGGCTCCTTCTAGCCCTAAAAATCCTATGATTCTCATAAAGGGATGTTTTATTTGACATTTCATTTGGCACCTAATTCTCTACAGATACCTTAACTCAGAGTATTTTGGTTCTTGTAGATTTAATACATGTAATTTTTCAATCTATTAATGTACCTTGGAGTGAAATGCATGTCTGTGTATCTACCTGCTCTCATATTTATAATATATATTACATCTTTTTAATATACATCATAAGAAAATGCCAGGGGACCTAAATGAAATATTACTATTGTTGCATTCCTTTTTACCAACTACGTCAGGCTAGATGAATTAAATTAGGAATGATGCATGCTGCTGAAACTACATTTACCATATACTCAGGTGTCTGTGTACTGCATAAATGCAGCTATTGAATATGCTTTGGGCTTTCTTTACCAATAGCCAAAAAAGTTCCTAACTTGGAAATAAATAGAAAATCAAATGGATGATTTGATTTTTAAACGTGAGGCTGAGCTATTGTCACAGCACCCATTGTCTCTGTCAGGCAGCATAGCTGGGGTCTCCTCAGTGCCTTTTGTCCACTACCTGGTGATCGAGCAGGTGAGAGGGGGCGAGATAGATGGGAGAGGCATGGGTTATAAGATTATAAATAGTGGTAGGAATGATGAACCGAGAATCCAGAAGCCTATGGGGACTCCTGAGGATAGGAAAGCCAGAGATCTTTCATCTCTAGCTCTGTATATCTTTCAGAACATTTCCTTTTTCCCTTTTCCTCTGTCCTTTTATTTCCTCTGCCAGCTGTTCAGACAACTCATCTTAACTTCTCTATACAGACATACCATGTTTTCTTGAAAATCTCACTTTAACATGAATATTTCCAGATTTGAATGATCAGAAATAATTCTGCTGTGACACTTAGACTTGAAGAATCTGGAAGGACTTGTAAGGCAAGTGTTGGAGAGCAGGACATGGATTTCCGGTTTGGGAAGTGACACTTAAGATTTGCATTTGCAGTTCTCATCTTAGGCTGTCACTTAAAAAATGATTTGGTGATGTCAGAATGTTTTTATGTTGCTTTGCTTTTTATCTCATTTTAAAATTGTGAAATAATTTACATAGACTAAAGTACACAAATAATAAGCTCTATAATTACACACACACACTCCTTGTAATGACCATTAACAGAGATTTAAAATATCCTCAGCACCCCAGCAGACTATTTTGTGATTCTATTCAGCATTAAATTAATCAATTTGTAATTATTAATCTCTTGCAACATGTTTATAAGAGGGCTTATAGTTGTTTAATTCGCAGACATTGTGAATTATACATTCACAATAACTTCATTTTAAAGAGCAAACCTCAAGCCTTAGAAAACTTATTCGGATAACCTTTAAAGTGTAGGGTAATAGCTGCTTATTATTTCTAGATAGTTCCCAGGGAAACTATTGCCGTGATCTACAGGTATCTTTTTATTGAGGGTCACTGCAAGCCACAGTAGAGTTTCAGCAGAATCATTACAATCACACTCATCCTCAATAGCCATATTTGTGGCTTCTCGTGTAATGAGGTGATTTATCATGGTATGTCAGCCATAGAGAGTTCAGTATAAACGAATTTGGTTTCTTAAAAAAAGGTATTTATATCTAAACACTTTTACAATAATCTGACATTGCCCTTTAAAGGTAAGCACATATTATGTGATTTGCATATGAAGAAACCAGACATTACTCTTACTTGACTGACTGTCAGCTTTAGCAGCTGCACCTGGTAGTCCCCAGGTCTGTCATTGTTTCCATGATAGAGCTCATTTTTCAAGGGTTAATAACATAGACCTTAACATTCACTTTGGGTTGAAACTTGGCAACCACTATGAGTATACAGCCTAAGGAGCGGATTTTAAACAAAAATGGTTTAAATTGATTTACCCTTTTCAAATTAGAGTGTGTCAAAATAATGGTACCTTGCACCAGTTCTAATGCTTTACATTTATTTAATGTAAAGATTTGTAAGCTATTATTCCCAGGTAGTGATTGGGGGATGTTAAATAAAGGTTGGTTTCCATTGAGAATTCCAAAAGATTTGAGTATTTTTTCTTTTATAATATTATTGCTGTTTTAAAGGAAGAAACATTATTGCCCTCACTTTCAAAAGAAGAGAGCAGTTGTGGAAGTAAATGCAATTTTAAAAGAAAGGTAGGAATACAATGTTGGCAATCATGTTTAGTTGTATAGCATTCTGATCCCAAGACAGGTTCTTCTCCACTCAGTACCTCTGAGGGGTATTTGAACTAGGCTAAGCTTGGGGGTGTGTAGTCATTCATTACCTTTAGCTTTTCAGTTTTAAAACTTCACATAAAAAAAGGATGGGAATATTTGCATTCCCACTATGGTACATATTTTTGCTACGCTTTTCAAATGTATATTTAAATTTTATCTACATTTATTAAGAATTTGAACTCTTCTATTCTCCTGACAGAGCCAATAGAAGTTAAAACTCCACATTCATTTCCCTCTTTAAAAAAATTACTTAGATGTCAGCACACTTATATGTAACATACAGATACATTCTAAAGAAAAAGGTGCTTCTGGGCTATTTCTATACTGAAGCCATCATCTCAATGAGAGAAGAGCTGGACTAATGAGGACATCGTACTGCCAGTTTTAAACTTTGATCAATTTTTGAGCATGATAAAGACAGACATTTGGAAAGGATGTTCTCACATATATTAGACAGTGAGACTAAATGATCACATGCCAAAAGATGCAACTTCACTCTTGTATTGTACAAAGACATGGCTGAAGAATGAAAAAAAACAAAACTCTAAAGTAGTATCACAGTGTGATCTATAATAAATTAGAAACAAGAGGCTGGAAGAATATAGTCCAGAAACAGTAAGGTACAGATGGAATTGCATTAGCCTTAAAGCCAGGCATTTTTGGATTCAAATGATCTTACATTTATTAGGTCATTTGTACATCTCAAGCACACTAATTATACTTGCTGATTCTTAGCAAGGTGTTAATAGTGACTGTCTTTCAGTGTTTTGGAACAATTAAAAATCATGTATGTAAACTATTTGGCACATAGTAATTTCTCAATAAATGGTGAGTGGCATTATGCTGGTATATTTGTAAAGATTTGAAAGTTCACTTTTTAAGTCATGGAAAATTTCTGCCAGTTATATTACCTCCTTTTGAGAGGTCTCAGACTACACTTGCATTTACCAATTTTCTTGATAATGATTTCTTCAGAAATCTTCATAATTTCTCTATATGACCACACACCCAAGAAAGGACACTTTATACAAAGTGGTCCATGAAATGGTCAAGGCGGACAGTGATGCCCAAAGAGGTATGCATGGAATCCATACAAAAGATGTCTGGCAATCAATCAGATTCTCTTTTATAAGAAGTTTAAATTCTAGTCAGATAAAAAATGATAAGATAAAAGGGGGTAAGAGCAAAGAGGCATATAGGGAGAAGGCTGTGAGCTAGAAAGAAGAGTAGAGAGAAATCATAATATTGTGATAGTAAATGAATCAGTTGTGGCAAAAGCAATAAAGCAGAACCACTATACACAGCTGGGCCACAATAATGATGGAATGATTGAGCCATGATCAATAGACACGTCTTCTGGAAGGGCAACTCTGAGGAGCTGTGGAGTGTTCCCTACTAGAGTTACTATGATATCTAGAATGGTAGTCCAGTTCTCCTGCAGGTCTGGCTCTGTGTTTCCTTATAAGGACCATGTATAAGAGAAAGAGAATTCCTGTCTCTTACTTCCCAGGTGTGCTACAATCACGGAGGTGGAGGTAATTTGAGTGTGTTGTCGGAAAAAGCTCAACAAATACATTGTTTGATCTATAGATCAAAGTCAACCTAAAGAAAAGACCCTGAGGTATTTTCCCTAGAATTCAAATAAAACCATGGATGTGTGAAGCAGTGTGGTATTTGTGGGAAAATGCAAACTTCTTAATCTTTCTAGACCATAAAATATGAGTCATGGAAAAGTGAGAGATGAAGCTGGAGAAGTCAGCAGGGACAAAGTCTTAAGGCAAAGTGTGAAACATGGAGGAGCTTGGAAAATATCTTATAGCCGAGGGAGCCATTAAAGGGTTTTTAAGAAGGATGATATATGGTTCGACTTTCTTGTAGGCAGATCATGCTGGTGGTTTTGTGGAAGAGACTTTGAGGGTGACAAGGTTAAATAGTGGGAGGAAGACATGGAGATTTCAGTAGGCTGGTTTCTGATTACAAGGGTTTTAAGTAGGGGAGCAGTGGTAGGAATGGGGAGGAGGGTATGGTATTCAACATCATTTTAATGGACTAAGTCAGAACTACTTGGTTAATGTAGAGAATGAAGTAGGGAATCAGGAATAATTCCTAAGTTTCTAGTTTGAGTATCTCAGGGAATTGTGGTGATACACATGCAGAAAGAGAATGGGAGATGGATTCAGGAGGTGATAAATGCCATTTTGGACATGCTGCTTATGATTTCTACAGGATGACAAGAAAGAGTTGTTTAGGAAGCAGTTATAAGTATGAATCAGAAATTTAGGGGAGAAGTGAGTGCTAGAGGTAGAGAACATATCCATGTGTATGTAATATTTGGAGTCACAAGGATGGAAGAGGATATGTAAGGGCAGAGGAGAAATGGCATTCAGAAGGTGAAGAAACATCACTAAATGGTAGACAGGGGAAGGGGAGTCCATGTCAAAAAGAGAAAGGATAGTCAGAGTGTTATAAAGAATATTAGGAGAGGAAGGTACAATTGGTGTCAAAAGAGGAGAGAGTGTCATTAATGAGGAATTAATTATCAATTCACTGTAGCAATGCAACAGAAAGATGACTACTGAAACGAGAGCAGTTCTAACAGAAGGGAGGGTTTAGAAGATGTCACAGTGTGACTGTGAATAAAAATGAATGGATATTGCTTTTTTGGGGAGTGTATCTGGAGATATGGTATGGGAGAAGAGAAGTTTGGCCATAGTTGAGGAAAATATGGGGGTCAAGGGACACAGGGAACCAAGATAATTTTCTTTCTTTTTTTTTTTTTTTCAAATGATGGGAGCAGCTTGAAGATGTTGATAGACTGAAGAGGAGACTGTAGGGAGAGAGGAGTTTAACTTGAGATATAAGTGAGACAGAGTTCAACTGATTAAATGAGGTCCCAGAGGAAGGAGATGAGTCTTAAAGAAAAACTCACTTGATTTTCCAAAACCATAGGAGAAGTGTCAATGTGTGTGATCGTAGACCCACTTGTAGGTTGTGGCAGCTATAGTGGATAAAAAGGTGGAGGATGAGATTATATCTGTGAATGTAATTTTCCCACTGAGGAGGGAGGGGCTGTCGACTGCTGTGAGTGAGAAACACACAGTTGAGCCTCTGAGCAGACTGGAGAAAGTCTGAAATTAGCAGTTACTTCCAGGAATGGGACAGGGAACTGATTATAAGCAGAAAAAATGCTTATTGGAGTCAGAGGGAACAGAAATTCAGAGACCATGAAAATATAGTAATGTCCTTTTTCAAGGTTATATGATCTTTCCCCCAGGCAGCATTTAGATGCCTATAATTAAACTTGTATCTTAAAAACAGTATTCAAGTTTTTCACATGTGGTCATTCAGATATGCATTTTCCTCTCTGGGTTCATTCCACATGCAATTCTGAAGTAATAATTGGGAGGGCTTCACAATAGAGATGGGCATTTGGGTTGGGCATTATGGAGCTATTCTTAACCCCATCATATATATCCCTATTCTTAACCTCAATACACACACACACACACACACACACACACACACACACACACACACATATATATATATTCAATTCATGCCATATTCTCTTGTGGAACACATGTATTTGTTTTTTAAATAAAGAAAATTCAAATTTGAGGGGATATTTTGAAGAATTTATTATCACTTTTTGGGTTATTCAAGAATCAAAATTATTGCTTTAGCCCTGTCCAGGTAGCTCAGTTGTTTGGAGTGTCATCTTATACACCAAATGGTTGTTGGTTCAAGGCACATACCTAGGTTATGAGCTTCATCCCTGGTTGGGGTGTGTACAGGAGGCAGCCAATCGATATATCTCTCTCGTATCAATGTTTCTCTCTGAGGTGGTATTTATTTGAGGTGGAGTCTCTTTCTCTCTCTCTCCTTTCCTCTCTCTAAAATCAGTAAACATATCCCCAGGTGAGAATTAAAAAAATCATTACTTCAGTTACTACCACTTGCTTCTTGACAGAAAATGTATACAAGCATTTGCTCAGGCGCAAATGCCTAAAACAAGTGGATTCATAATACTTAATACTTGGGCCCAACTGATTTGCTGGCTGTGCCATCTGCATTATCTCTGCTAAAGACAGAGAAGTAGTTTTGTATAAAATAAAGGCTTAGCTGAAGCTTTGCTCCCAGCTCTGACTGAATGCCAAAATCTTTTTTGAGTTTGAAATGCTAGCAGAAATCTTTTTCTATAAAAATTTGTCACTTTTATTCTCTTTTTGGTCCTCTGACTTCTAGCTGGACTTGTGAAGAAACGTCAAAACCGCTGTAGAGGAGATGTGTCAGAGGCAGTAATGGCTCTTTTAACAGCAGAGAATAGAAAGATCTCAGAAGTGAAGCCTATTGTCAGGAGACTTGTGCCGACCCTGGCTGACTTCCAAGTGTGAGTTAGTTTGGATTAGACTTGGGTTAGGTAACATTTAATTTCTAAAGTGGAGATTTGAACCAAATTGTTAACCTCTCAAAGTTTAACCTCCCCTGGGTGATGATGGCATTTAAAGCAGCAAAAAAATAAAACAAAAATGCTGGATTCTTGGTATTAACTATAATAATACAACATTTATTATTCTCAAATTTTCTGCATGTCTTTAAGCCTTTGTCTTAAAACACTACTCAAATATTTCATGTGTGGTATTTGAAAATGGAATTCTTTCTTTGTTGTTATTGTGTAATAAAGTTTCATAGTTACGTTACTTTTAGGTATTCAGGCAGTTTGATTAGAAAATATGAGTAAGCCTTGCAAATGTAGTGGCCAAACAATTGATTATAAGACTGTAAAGAATTATCTATGACACAAAGGCCAAACCAAAACAGATAAATGGTTTGTCATATAAACATTTAGGAGCCAATGGAATAACAGTCCTCATTTGAAAGCAAACAGTAGAAATTTGGCCCATACCACATGGGTGTGAAAATTGTAAGGTAAAACAAAACAGATGAGACCATTTAAGTTTGAAATGGAAGAACAGATCACTGGCAACAGCTATTTACTTTCACAGTCACTAAAATAGGGTGTTTTGTTGTGAAAACTATCAATACAGGGTGATGGATAACCTGCTTAAAGTGCCAATATGATGCCATTCTGAACTGCAAAACGATTTCATTACAACTGTATGGGGAACCTTTAAACATGACATTACGATGCGACTATAATGTAGATAACAATGGAAAAACAATTTCAGAGTAAGTGTAAGGAGACTATAACCATGCAGTTAGAAGGCCACTGGAATGTGAGATTATAATAGCTCAACATTAAAATGGTGAAAACGATATGGCCAATTGCTTTTTCTTAAAACTGGGAATGACCTAGAAAACATTTATACTCACACTCAGCACAGTCATGGGATGTATTTTAGGAAGGAGGGGAATCCAGCACCAGTATATCTAGTTCTTATCCCCATTTTGAAGTGTATTCTCATTTTTCCCCCTTTCCTGAAGTTATGTTGCAGACAATTTTTGTCTGACCTTATCATTCTCCTTCAGCCATACAACTTTGAGGCTCTGTTGCAATTTCATAAATATTTTCTTTCTTACCCATGACTAGCCGTATGACTTGGCTACATTAGCCACTTATGGGCTATAATTTTAGTTCAACTAGGATAGTGTCTATTGTCCTTCTTATCTGTCTAGTCTCTAGTTATCACTGGACCTTAGCTGAAATCTCACCATTAGATACTTTTTCTCTTGGACCTAAAAGGAGTTTTCATTTTCAAAAGCATATAATAGATTACAGTTGAAGAACACTTATGAATTTATAAAATGAAAGTACCTGTTTGAGGGATAACATATGAAACTTGAACAGTTTAGGAAGCGCAGACTTTGTCATCAGACAGACCTGAGTTTATATCCTGGCTCTTCCAGTGAGTTGTGTGTGAATCTGGCAAGTCCTTACATTTTCTAAGCCTTAAATTACCTAATCTGTAAATTGAGGCTAATAACAGCACTTAATTCCCAGAGCAATTGTAAGATAAAATCAATATTGTATGTGAAATGCCTTAACAGTGCCTGGCCAATATGAGGGATTTTATACATATTTGCTCCACACAGATATAGAAGAGAATAAGAGGATAAAGAAATGGGTCCAGATCTTTGAGAGGGAAGCAAAGGAGAGAGAATGAGGCTTAGTGACTGTGAGGGAGAGGGTTTCTCCCTAATTTTACTAATTTTAAATTTATTTTTGAGCCACTCTAATTCAATTCTAATTAGAGAATATCTTAGTCTTGATTATCTAAGGCGTACTTGAGTTCTCATATCTTTCCTGCTATTCTGCATCTTTGGGTGGTTGTGTTTGCCCATAGTTACCACCTCACTTAGTACTGCTCTTTCTTGGATTGTAGGAAATCCTGTCCTGGAGAGAGAGATGACTTGTAGCCACACCCTGAATTATCACTGGGCCTCTTTTCTCTAAGTATCTAGCTTGCCTGGTGTTATCTTGAATAGTTATCACATCTTGGATCACAATCTGGAGCGCCATTTCCAAGCTGCTGAGGTCATACAAAAGTATGTACCCTGGACTTTTGTAATGCCCTTGAGCCAGTTTTTAATCTATTCACCCATATCATACTTAAATGACCAATTCGTTAGTAAGATCAAATGATTTTGTGAGCATAGAATAAATCCTCTTCTCCCTTGATTTTTACTCCTGTTAAGGCTCTTGACTTTTAACTGTGGTATTAATTTTGGTCTAAAGCCCTCATAGTATTAACAAATCATTCTCATGAAGGAGATAATGGCCGTATTCACCATATAATTGGCTTATTTTCTTAAAAGTCCCTCCATAGGGTTGATGATGATGAAGTTGAACTAAACTTGAACTTCTTGTTCAAGGACCCATGTTGAACATACACTTAAGGTCTTAGCAGTACTAGATATTGAAGGTGATTAATAAATGATTTTGGAAATACTGTAAATTTTATGTTGATTACAAACCAAACCATATTATTCAAAGCAAGGAGGTGGGATTAGAGAAGAAGCATATTTGTTAAGTATCTACTGTATACTAGACATCTTATGCCTTACTTAGCTCACTTAATCTTTAAAACAACTGAGATATAGACATTGCCATTCATAGTATATGAAGACCACAGGAAAGGAGAGATTGAAAGACTTGTCTGAGATCACATACATGAAGTGTAGGATGTGAACATAACTACCTGGTTATAAATCCTTTGCTTTTTCCACTCCATCACATTGCTGCCTGTGTATGAATTTAATTTCAGTACAACAGAGGAGAAGAGACAAGCATATAAAGGACCAATGACAAGATAATCTGTGATAAGTATCATATGTGTAGAACAAGACATACCAAAGGGTTTGAAGGAAGAAGAGATCATTTCATCATGGCATCTATCTTTTCTATTTCTACCTGCTCCTTTGGGAATGCTGTTTTCCCCAAATGGAATGCCCACTCTCTTACTCTTTTAGGCACAGGTCAAATTCACTATAATTAGTGCCATCTTCTCTCTTTCCTGTCAGCTCATCTGTTTGATTTTGTCACCTACTGTCTAGCATGGTGGAGTATCCTAGTGTCAGGTAACGCTGTGTTTTCATTGGGGAGTTGGGCATTTCTAGGTACATCTGTCAAACTAATGAAGTGGACCTATTGGAAGTCCATTTATCCGAGGGATGAAGAAGTCTCATTTGGGGGCAGGGATAATGTTGGGTACAATAGAGAATCAGAAATACATTTTATTATGTCTGAGTCAGAAGTGGTGTGACTGCATGTGAAAGAGGCTGTAACTAAGACATCTTCAAGCTGTTTTCATACCAACCTTTTTGTGGAATTTTTGGGACAAGAAAGTAGTGCTGATTGAGATGAACATATAAGCACGTGTGAACATGGTATCACATGGCATTATCCTCATGGCATCATACAGCAAGTGTGTTGAAATTGTGAATATCACAGTTTGCTTTAGGTCATCACAGGCTTCAGGAGAGAATCACTGTACCTGAAGTCTATCGATTCCTGGGGGAGGGATTAAACTCCATGGCAAGAGGACCACAATTTTCATATGCACACGATACATTGTTGATGAGCAAAACTATATATCTCCTTAATGGGTGCACTGTTTTCTTTCAAATGTCTTCTAGAGACTGTTATGATAAATAAATGCAGATTTACTAGAAGGATTACAGAGTTTATAGTAGCTTGTGTCATATATTTTTCAATTAGCAGACACTAAAATGTACCAATTTTTGAGTAAATGTGGTGAATATTCATGTTAGAAGAGGTTTCCTACCTCACTGAGGCTGTGAATGGTGAAGGGTGGAGTTAGTGACATCTGGTGGTGGCAACTCCCACTAGATGGATTAATTTAAGACTGGCACTGGCTCTTCACCATTCCACACACAAACATTGACACTTGGTATTTAATAAGTCAATACTGAATAAATTGACATAAGCTAATGTATGAATAAAGTTTGGGCTACTTCTACCACTGCTTTCTGACATGTTATATAGAACTCCAGCTATCTAGTCTCCATAAGAACAATTAAAAGATAAAGAGAGGAGAGAGAGAGGGAGAGAGAGACAGAAAGAAATGTATAAGTTTTTAGTTAGTTAGTACATACATACTATGCTAATTTACTTTTTTCAGTGATATAGTCATGTGGATCAATTCACATATTGGCATATAAACTTTTTCCCACCCAATGAGTCAGTTGAGATGGTAATAATAATTTGATTTAGTGCATTTCATTTGTGACTGCCACACTAAAACCCTGACATATATTACTTGCAAAAAAGATGATCTATGTTTTTTGAATTTTTCTTTCACTAACTTTAAATATGTGATTTTTAAAGAATTTTGACTGAAAATGAAAAACTCTTTGGTGAAATCTTCAAGTGGAGTAAATCATGTACTTGGGGGTACTTTTAATTAAATTATTTTCCACGATGAGGTTTTAGCTTTGGTTGTGACATGAGCCAGGTGTCCTAATCAGCTTTTATATATAGGCCAGAGATTTTGCTCCAAACTCCATAGGTAGGATCAGGATAGGCAGTTTTAAAGTTTTTCTTCTTCACTTCTGGAACTGTAAACTCATAGAAAATCTAGGCAGACCCTAATTTATAAACATTCAATTTATACTCATGCCATTGACACATCATGGGAAGGATAATAAGAGAAAATGGAATTATGAAATTCAGAGAATTCCAAATGGTTGGAGCTGAAAGGGAGCTTAGAGGTCATTACAGTTTAACCTGCTCATTTTATTGAAGTGACGGGTACAAGATCACACATCTAGTAAGCTCTGATTTCACCTCTTTCAATATGGGATCAGCTAATGACTATAAACATGTTCTAGTGTGCCCCTCTAGAGCCTCTTTACACCTACCCCAGGAGTTGATCTTTAGGAACAAAATGAATAGGCAAAATCTGCTTTACTCAGGCCAGTTATAGACTTGACAGGGGATTGGCAAGTAGGAGGAGAGTCAGGTCAGTGCATTTCTTACCGTGATGGCCTGGACTACAAGTCATTGATGCTGTGTTCACTACTAAAAGCCAATTCCTATTGGGAGACCCTCCTTCAGTGCTGGCTTTCTCTTTTAACTCTGGTATCTGTGTCTTTTGGGCCTAGAGATAGTATCAACTCCCCACTTTTTAGCAGTTACAAGGTACTTCAATGTCCCTTATTGGCTTATCTTAGTGTTGCTCACATTTCTAAAAGGGTCCATTTATTAAACTCTCCTCAATTGCTCCAATGAGTATAAAATGTATTTCCTGTTTGAACTCTGATGGCTGTATCCTATCCTCTGTCACCTTATTCTTTTCCCTCATAACACAAATTACAGGCTATATTCAACTTTTAAAAATTTGTTTACTCATTTATTATCTGACCTTCCTGACTAGAATGTGTTCCCATGGTTTGGCACAGTGCCTGACACATAGTAGGTACTCGATAAATGCTTGTTGAATAAATGGATCCAGGCATATAAACTTCTAGTTCAAAATTCTTTCTAAACTTTACAGTGAGAATAACTCTATAGAGCTTTAAGAAAAATTTTAATTTATTTCAACTGCAATGTAGATTGCATAGGCTTTGTGGCTGGTAGCTACTATTTAATATGCTGTTTTTATGCTAGAAGGTACTTCAGTACAACACATAATTCCCCATAGTACTCAAAGGCAGGAACCAGGCATATCTTGCCTATGGTTTATGCCTACGGCTCTGCACACTGACTGGTACAGCCGTAAGTTTTCCCTTGGGCTGAATACCAGACTTACTACTGGTGACTTGGAGATGCATAAGGCATGGACTCTACCTTTGAGGGGCCCATAGTCATACTGAAGAGACTGTAATTTAAACAATGTAAGGTAATAGGTAATATAGTGAAGTCTATAGGAAAGTGTTTCAGGGTCACAGAGAGGGAGAAAGTCCAGGGAACTCTTGATAGGTGATCTGGTGGAAGGAGAGGGGTCCTGCTAGGGACCTTTCTCTTCTGAAACTCCTTATTTAAAAATACCGATTCTAAAGTGCATTTTGGCAATCCAATTTATTAAGATGTGGGGTATTTCATGTAAATACCAGGTTTGCCTAATTCTTTTCTTTTTTTCTTATTTAAAGTCTTTATTGTTGGAAAGAGTTGTAGGTTTCCTTTTTCCCTCATTGACCTCTCCCCACCCGGTACTCCTGCCATCAGTGTGATTTGCATAATTCTTGATGCTGGTTTTTTATTTTCCTTCTTTTATCTTTTTATTTTCTTCAGGAAAAATAGTGAAGGAAATACAGGTCATTTTTAATCTGAATTTTCTGAGTGTCAGCCATGTTCAAAACATAAAATCTGTTTAAAAAATGGTAAAATCTGGTTATTCATGAGTACTCTTTTAGAGCTTCATCCAACTTATTTGACATTGACTGTGGAAAAAAAAATTTATAGGTGAGAAAAAAAGAAAGAAGAAAAACTTATATTCCCCACCAGAGGGAGACAATTTTTTCCTTTTTCCTTTCAAAACCTCAATTCTGATTAACACAGACTTGAAGAGTACAATACAAGGTTTACTAGGGATGATTAATACCAAGAGGAAAAGAACAAATTTACAATCTAATTTGTTTACTTTTGTCTTTCAATATCAAATTATTTTCCGAGTTTTAAGTTCTGTTCTGCCAGCACAGCAAATGCTACTTAATAAGCATAGAACTTTAAGAGCTACTTGTTATTTCAGTGTCAACTTCATCTCTAATCATATTAGTATGGATTCAGATAGGACACTGATAACATAACAACATGGAGTAATTTAACATAATTACTTCCTGTAGTAAGACATTTTCATAAACTAATAGAGACAAAGGGTATGGTGGTGTGGTGGAGGAAGAGGAGCTGGTAGGTAGCATGACCTTCTACTGCCAAGACGGTAGATGTTAGAATAAGCTAAAATGACTGACAATTTTCACTATGCTGCAACTCTTTAAAAAATTTAAAGAGAAATTGAACTTATAGTAGTTACTAATTTAGGAAAAGTGATACACGAGCAATCACTCCTATCTATGGCATATCTATGCCTCCGGTAACTAAACATTTTATTGGAAATAGAGAATTGTCTAGAGATTTAAAATGTAAGACCTACTGTACTTTTAAAAAGTCCAATTTCACATCCAGTTTAGTAGAGCTGTAGATCGTGATGTCCAGTGTAATTACTTGGACATTTCATTCTTCTCAATGGTTCTTTTCGAAAAACAGTTCAGATCTGACCTTGTGTAAATGTTTTCTAAATTATTTCAGAACATTTTACAAACCCAATTAGTGACAGTTAAATCTTCCCAGCTTACCTCATGTGACATAAGAGCCACTGAGGTAGCCTTACTGCTTATTGTGATTCTTGTTTACTTACTTCGATCATTTTTAGAATAAGTACAGCTAGAATACGGAATAATTCTCAGAAGCTCCCATTTAAACGTGGAATAACATGGAGGCATCGGGTGAAATATTTGTCTAGTTATGAGCATGATTTTCTCATCATAATTCAGTGAAGGTAAATGGATGCTTTGGAAAAGCACAGAGTGTCACTTACGTTTCTCTTGCCTCAGGTATCATTTAATCAGCATGCACAGTTAATAATTCTGCTTTTTCTATTTGTCAAGATCTCAATATTTTTTCAATATGAGACCTGCTCCAGTGTACTTTACATGACACTTTATAATTAGTGGTACTTGAGAATTTGGCAGTTTTAAAAATTCATACAACATTCTTAGTTACAATTTATAAATGATTTTAAAGTATAATTAACATTCATCTTTACAAGTTATATGCAAACAAATATGCAAATTCAGAAATAAATATGCAAACATATAAAATGTTTTTGAATTAAGTAGTCCTTAACATTTTTAATGAAATCAATATTTTATTCATATTTTGCACACAATTTTGAGTACTTACTGATTTGAGGGGTTTATAGCATACAGGCTTCTGCATATTGCAACCTCTAACTACCAGCAACAGGAGGGAAATGAGAATGAGTTCCTTTTTTTGGTAAAAACTGAAAGGATGATTCAAGAGACAAATCTAATATGTGCTGTCAGTAGGTTATTGATGCAATTAAAATAGTCTTTTTGCTCCTTGAGCTCTTTACCTTATAAGAACCTCTACTTCCTTAGGTGACACAAAACCTGCTTGGAGCTCAGGAAGATGAAGTTGAAGGCACCAACAAAGTCCCCAACTTCTTGAGTTGGTGGCTGACAAAGGCTAATACAACGGAGTTGTTAACTATGGATTTTTAATGTATTCAAGTCTGAAGAGAGAAGAATTTAGGGCCCAACATGAGAAGAACAAAGGATTATTAGGAAAATGCACCTTTAATGGAGAAGTCACTAAGCAAGACTATAGATTCATTAGGTTTACTTATCTAAAAATATTTCTTCTAGAGGTCAACTGATTGAACAAATACTCATCTTTTAAAGCTCAGTTCCGCTTCTTTTCAAGGCAGAATTCTCACTACCAGGGTCTTCCTTCTCTGAATTCATGTTGTGTTATAAGACAGCCAGGCAAAGGTTTTCATGTGCTCATTATGGGCAAGGCCTATACTGAGGGCTGTCAGGGACACACAGAAATACAAGACTTTATCAATTAGCATACACAGCTTAGGTTTAGAATGTACTCTAATTTTTACAAGCAAGCATGCTTTATTATTATTTTTAAATGGCAAATTTCTTGAGGAAAAAGAACATTTGTGAAAGAGATGTTGAGAATTTATTTTGAGTGGCAGCTCTGATAAATTTGTAGTTCACTGGAATGTTGTGCAAAGAAGGATTCTGAGGTTGTGTTATTAGTATCAGCATTGCCATGTTTTTGTCATCCTTTCTCAACTTAGAATCTTGTTTTAGTAGCATTTCTTTTATTAGAGAATGAGTAGCATTTATTTTATTAGAAAATGAGAGCTTTATGATTCATTTAATTTCCCTTTTTTAGCTGCTAGAAACTCATAGGAAAATTTTGATATAATTTTCCCTTTTTACTACTTGAGTTTTCTGTTTATTTTTGTGACTATGTTATTGACTGTAATTTGTTTTAAACAGCCAGTTACTCTAAATCTTTTTGAGAGAAACAGATACTTATATGTACTTCTTTCTATAAACTTTATGGAGCCTCGCATAGGTCCAGGGCCCTAAGGAGGCATAGAATATATACACTTTTATTGCATGCAGAACACAGAACTTGATGCCATGGGACTCCCATATGGTAAGTGCACAACGATGCATGAACGAGTGAGTGAATGAATGAATGAGTTCAGAGGGAATTCCAACCATGAAAAAGATCATGATGGGATGTGATTTACCAAGGAAAGCATCAGACTGGAGATGAATCTTGGCTAATGTCTTTAAAAAGGCATAGACTAAAGATTGGAACAGTAGGAAATGGCGTGGAGGAAAATAAAGGTTTAGTAAGAAGAACTGAAATTGACAGGAGCCATAATATTCGAGTCCTCTACCTGGGACTATTTGCTTGGGTGAAATGTAAGATTTCAAAGAGGAAGACTTTTTTTTTTAAAATTCATTCAGGACAGATTAGAGTAGCCTTCTACACAGTGTTTTCAGGGTTGTTTAAAGTTGGTTGATGATAAAGGTGGTTCTGCTACCTACTTTTACTTCAAATCCCAAAATAAAACCACAGGCTATGATTATTTGAACTTGCTTACTTAAGGTCTGATAATTCACTTAGCTGCATCCCAAATTAATCTTCCTTCACGGAGTGAGAATAAGGAACCAAAATTCTGTTTTGCTACAAGCTGCTCTATAATGTTTGTGGGGACTGGTTTTGTTTATTTGCTGCTTTACGATAGTCTTAGGTAAACAACATATAGCTGTATCTATGTGCATCTGTGTAGGCTTCCATATTTTTATTATGCAACTTAAACATGAAAAACCAGAGCTGCTGCAGTTAACAAAACAACTAAATCTCATTCAGTATAACACAAACTGCCTCCACCTTCTTGTCAGCTAACCTTGGTCTTTAAAGACCATCCATACACAATTAGTCATTTCCATATGCCATTCATTCTTCCCTTACTTTACTTTCCCCCCCTTCTCAATGTTTTGTTTCTCTGGGCTGAATTTCATCTCAGTTGATTGCCCAATTCGCTTTTCATTCAGTCATAATTGTTTTTTGAATTGTCTTAAATTCTCAAATGGATTATGACAATTTGAAAATTAACAATGGCGCCTTAATTGCTTGGGGCTGTGTGATCCACAAAACCCTGTTGGCTGATGTTTCTCCCACCACCACCTATTTTTTTTTTAAAAAGCCAATGTGAAAAAATAGAAATGAATAGACGCAAGCAGAAAATACATATGGTTGTGATTTACAAAAACGCTTAATTTTCCAATATTTGGAAATCAACCATAAATACTCACCAAACCATTTAAATACAGAACTTACTTTTAAAAATTCAATAGAATTTTCTTTCATTTAAGCTCAGTTTTTTTCTCTTGTGAAAGTAGGAACATAGATGAGCAGGACAACATTGTCTGCATGTGTATGGACATAAAAAAAATTAGGAAAATATCATTATCTGATTTCAGCTGGGCCCTCAATGCCGCCTGGCAATCCTCTTACTTGTCCCTGGTTGGCTTCTAGAATTCCTCCTGAGGCAGCTGTTTCAAACCTTTAACCTTGTGTCATTCTTTTCACCCCTCTCATTCTCACCTGTTAGCCTTGTTGCATAATTTTCAGAGAATATAGCAGTTTCTGAGCATCTCCTTGGACTTTCTTTGCTTCTTCCTGCAGACTCACCTATAGACACACATACATTTTAACCTCTTTCTTCCTCAGTTTTGAAGGAAGATAAGTTTCCCTTCATTCTAATATTAACCTTTTAGGTAAAATTAGAGTCTATTGGAGTCCATTCCACTGGCCTCTTCTCTAGATGTCAATCTCTTTCTTTCCTATTCTCTGGTTCCCTCTATTCAGCCTGCAGACATGATCAAGTCTGGTCTCCACCATCTACTACTTTAATATCCCCAACTCTGTTCTTGTCTCTTTCACATTTGGCCTTTATGTAAAGCCAACTCTGTCTTCCACCTGCAACTCCCCTCCCCATTCCCTGTGCACTGGGGATTAGAAAAAGAAGGTCACTCCTATTCCAGGTAATCATTGAGAGCTTTTGCCTATTTACCTTCCTTTCTTAGCTTATCATGCTCTTCTCTATTTCTTCATTCTTTTTATTTTAAATATATTTAAAAATTGATTTCAGAGAGGAAGGGAAAGGGAGAGCCAGATAGAAACATCAATGATGAGAGAGAATTATTGATGGCTGCCTCCTGCACACCTCCTGTATGCCCCCTGTACCCTCCCTACTGGGGATAGAGCCTGCAACCCAGGTATGTGCCCTGACCAGGAACTGAACCGTGATCTCCTGGTTCAAAGGTCAATGCTCAACCACTGAGCCACACTGGCTGGGCTCTAATTCCTTGTTCTTAAAACTTCCTTTAGACAGATATTTCTGGGTCTGCAAATTTTGATCTTATGTGTTTCTCTGGTTTTAGCTGTCATATACCTCCTGGGTCCTAATCTGACCTGGTGGGCCAGAGTTTGGTCCTTTCTGCCAGGCAAGGGGGTCTCAGACATTTTCCTGTACTTCAAAGCATTTCGAAAACACTGTCTCTACTTCCTCAACTCCCACTCACTTCTCATCCCGTTGAACTATCTGGTCTTCCTAAGATTACGGATGACTTCCTGATGGCTAGATCCTATGGCCCATTTTAAGTTTCATCATTTTCTCAGCTTTTTAACACTTGACTTTTTTTATTTTTTGAAGTTTTTCTCCCATTGGCTTTCAGAATACCAACCAGAATTCATATTTACTGCTCTGGCTTTTGAGATACGAAGGGGAGTAACAAATGGCCTCTGCCTCTAGGGACGTTACAATAGGGGAAAAGAAAGATAAGTAAACAGGCAAGTACAAATCTAGAAATAAAGTTATGCATGGAAGAGTGCTCATCTTGTACATACAGGGTGAAGGAGGACTTTATTTATTTCTTAACTGAGGCTTGAGGGATGACTAGGAGCTACCTAGGATGGGACCTGGAATCAGTCACATTTTAGAAACATCACTCTGGTTGCTGAGAAGATAATGGATTGGGTGTTTGTAAGAGTGGTGGCAGGTTTATGGGTTAAAAGGCTGTGGCAGAAATCTAGGCCAGATGTTCTGGCTCAATGCAGGGGAATGGTAATGAGATAGAAAAGGGTGAAAACAAGTGATGGATTTTAATGGTAAGAAGGATAAATAATGGAAAAGACTTGGTAATTGCCCTCGTTGGTTTGGCTCAGTGGATAGAGCATTGGCCTGCAGACTGAAGGGTCCTGGGTTCGATTCTGGTCAAGGGCACATGCATGGGTTGTGGGCTCAGTTCCCTGTGGGGGGAGTGCAGGAGGCAGTCAATTAATGATTCTCTCTCAACATTGATGTTTCTGTCTCTCTCTTTCTCCCTCTGCCTTTCTCTCTGAAATCAGTAAAAATATTAAAAAGAAAACAAAACCAGAAAACATAAAAAGGCTTGGTAATAGGCTGGTTTCACCTACTAAAAGTTTTTTTTTTAAGTTACAAATGAAACTTTTTCTTACATTTAAACTCATTATGAATATTTACTTTTAATAATATGAAGGAAAACACACTATTGTCTTTTTATTAGCTTCTGAGTGCTATTATAAAAATTTGAGCCATAAATTTAGAGGCTTATAAGAACACAAATGCATTATTTCACGGCTACTGTAGATTAAAAGTCCAGGTAGACTTGACTGGGTTGTATGCCTAAACTGAAATGAAGACGTTAACTGACTTGTGCTTTTCTGTAGAAGCTCTGGGAATTACCTGCTCCCAAGCTCACTCGGATAGCTGGACAAATTCAGTTCCTCACAGCTACAAGACTGAGGGCCCCCTTTCCTGTGGTCTGCCAGCCAAGGGTTGCTATTAGCTGCTAAAGGCCACTCATATTTCTTTTCAAATCCCCTCCTCTCGTCTTCGAACCAGCAATGGTGAGTCAAATCTATCTATCTATCTATCTATCTATCTATCTATCTATCTATCTATCTATCTATCATCTATCTATCTATCATCTATCTATCATCTATCTATCTAGATATACTTAGCTTTGTTGAGGTATAACTGAAAAATAAAATAGTAAGATATTTAAAGTGCATACCCATTATAAAAGGATTCCTCCCATTGAGTTAGTGAACACATTCACCACGTTGCTTTTTGTGTGTGAGAACATTTCAGTTACTATCTTAGAAAATTTCAGAATTACTAGTACAATACGGTGTTATCAACTACAGTCACCATATTATATGCATGAACTCCTCCCACCTTTTCACCGTATAGCGGAAGGTTTGAACTCTTCTGCCAGCCTCTCCCTATGTTCCCCGCCTCCCAGTCTTCCACAACCATTTTTTAACTCTCTGTTTCTACAAGTTTGAGTTGTTTTATATTTTAGATTCAACATATAAGTGATACCATGCAGTTTTTGTGTTTCTCTCTCTGGCTTATTTCTTTTAGCATAATACTCTCCAGGTTCATCTAGGTTATTGCCAATGATAAGATTTTTTGTATTTTTTAAGGTTCAATAATATTCCATTGCATATCCTATATAATAAAACCCTAATACGCAAATCCACTGAACAGTGGAATGACTGGTCGCTATGAAATGTACTCCCTCCCACCCAGAGGAAGGTAATTGGCGGCAGTGATTGGGGAGCAGGGCCAGCCAGTGGGTGGTGCCAGGCCACCAGCCAAGGTGGGTACAAGCGGGGGGGGGGGCCCTTGATTGTCTCATCCACTGGTTGCCCCACAGATGGCCCTGATCTCTGGCCAGGATTAAGGACCGTACCCTATATATCAGCAACATTTTCTTAGATTTAAAAACATTTTCTTAGATTTTCTTAGATTTAAAAATTAAAACCTGTGAAGGCTACTCTAACACTCAAAAAAACCAGGATGATGCAGCAATAACGTGCATGGACTCTGGTTTGCACATTTTGTGGTCAGCCCTGATTTTGACACTTGTAACTGTGTGACAAAGCCAATTACTTAACCTCTCTCCTTCAGTTTTTCCACCCATAAGATGGGGAAAATGGTACTACTGCCTCAGAAGGATCATGGCAAAAAAATATAATCAGGGCAAAAAAATGTAGCTGCCCATGCAACAGCAAGATGCCTTTCACATGTATGAACAGTATGGTCACTGGTGCATTCAGCATCCCAGATTGTGAAAGGGATGTCTGACTGCCGGTTTAGACCCATCCCCTGAGGGGTCCCAGATTGTGAGAGGATGCAGGCCAGGCTGAGGGACTCCTCCCCCTACCTCCTGTACATGAATTTTATGCACTGTGCCTCTAGTAGATATATATTTATACATTTGTATCTAATTAGATATTTACATATACTACATTTTTAACTAATTTCCATAGTTAGTTAAGTTGTTTCAATGCCTTGAATATCTCTGACTTCCCTTCTAACCTTGTTCTCAGCTTTTTAGCACTCCTGTGATTACATTGGGCCCACTTGGATAATCCAGGGTAATATCCGTATTCTAAATACACCTGCTTTGTAACCTTAGTTACATCTGCAGTTCCTTTTACCATGTAATGTAACATTCATGGGTGTCATATTTCACCATATTCATAGTCTGAGGATTAGGGCATGATGTCTTTGGGAGGCCATTTTAGAAATTCTGTCTACCACATTCTTATTTTAAGTTGGAAAAGATATAGATTAAATAAAACCCACTACACTGTCATATTATGAACTAATTAGTAGTGTTCAGCATAATTTTTCTTAATAAGTGTGCACTTATTTTATCTATCTATCTATCTATCTATCTATCTAATCTGTCATACCTACTTATCTATCTTGTTACCTACTGAAATCTTAGGTTTACTGGTTATTTAATCTTCCTATCCTCTATCTAAAACTACCATAATGAATGGGGAAAAGATCAGGTCTTCAGTAACCAAGATGCCTTGGTAGTAATATCCCAATGATGCACACAATCTGATTTTGTGACCTGAAACATTTAGAAAAAGATTTTCAGCTATGAGGAATGGAAGGGAAGACAGTGTGAGCTTCCTGTAATCATACCAATTACATGAGTTTGTTATGACGAGGAAAGGAGAATCAAGTTTTTGGATAATAAAAATTTCCTGATAATCCTCATAATCATATATGACTTCATTTATTCAATAAATACTTAATAAATATTTACCAAATTCTCAGGCACTACTCTATGCACCAGGGATAGAGTGTTATTTAAGGCACATCAGATTCCTGTTTTCTCAGAGCTTTTTCTTTTTGCCTCATAATTTGGAACAAATGAGTTAAATGGCAAAAAGAGGAGATATAGAGGGTGGTCATTTCTTCTCCTTTGGATTGAAGTGCTCAGAGAGCTTCCCATACTAATTGTTGTTTCTCCCTAAAAAGTAGCCTTGAATTCTGCAGGGCTCAAGGAGAGACCCCAAAGGAGACATGGCCTTCACCAATTGACTTAGCAGGTAGCTAGGCCCACAGAGGTAGATTGGATTGTAAAATTATTCTGGTTAAACTCTAGTGAACTTTTATTTTTCAAAAGGTTTGGCAGAAGGAAAGGGAGAAATCATAAACAATAAGCTTAAGGAGAAGGTTTCAAAGATGATTTAAAAAATTCAACTAGCAAAGTTTTAGTTTATTGTGTGACATGTTGGGAACATATATCTGGTGACCCAGTAAATAGTTCTTTGCTTTTGTGTTATTGTCCTGTTTGGTGTAACTGAGGACCCTGATGAGTTCCCAAAGGATATCAAGGTGTGAATACAAATTGCCAATTTAGAAAAATCAGTTTGACAATCAAATAAAGAAAATCCCTGACTTTGTCTTTCCTTCATACAATGCAAAGAACACCAATGCCATTGACCTTGTTTGAGAATAAAGATGAGGTAATTGTCAGTCATAAGGTGCAGCACTAGCAAGTGACAGCAATGCTTGAGAGTCCATTCATTACCAATTCAGTTCAGCTTTGTGGATACAAACATGTTGTGAGCATTTCTTCATTTCTTTTTCTTTTTTTAGAAAAACAAAAACAGAAACAAAGCGATCTACAATACCTAATTATGAGGAGGAAAAACTGCATGTATCCATGAAGACTCTGAGAAAAGGAAACAGACAAATTTATATTTGTGGAACCAGGAATCTTTCTGATGACTGTAAGAGAGTGGCCACATAAGTAAAAACAGCAGCTTCCTGAGGATTAATCCTAGGTTCATAGTACCTGAGATCCGATAAGCACAGACTTGAGGGCCAGTTTTCATACAGGAGGAACAGCTCTGCCACTTCTACCTTGAATTCCTTGCTGTGATATTGGGTAAGTTTATTATCTTCTCTGAACCTTCAATTATTTTTATTTGTATGACTGGGAAAATAAAACCCACTTTCTAGAATTGTTGCACATATGAAACCACGTGTCAGATACCTAGCACATTATTTAGCACATGAACTGTCTTCATTCAACGGAAACTATTGTTTTCAATTATTATAGTTTTTGGTATAGGTAAGCACTTCTATATACTTTTCAAACTCCCCCAAAGCTCAAAGCACTTTAGTATGTTTATTATTCAATGCACAGACTGAGAAATTTCCAAAAAATATGCTGTGCATTGATACTAAGCCACAAAGTTAAGAAAGAAAATTTCAGGTGTCCATTTTCCTTGCTTATGTAATTTGCCACTGAGATCCAGTCTGTGTTCTACATGATCATGACTTTGAGGGGACTGGCTCATCTTCTGAGTCTGTTTAAGGAAACTTCCTGATCAAGTTAGCACATTTGTCCTTGTACCAAGCAGGAAAGTCTTTTCATTCCTGTTTGTGGTTCCAGGACCTCTCAAGCCTAACAGAGAGCAGAGAAGAAATAACTCTTTGGGATGCCACTAATGTCTCAGGGGAGCACACACCTCACCCGTTCCATAGGTAGCCCAATTTCTTCTTGGACTTCCAGCCTTCTGCAGTTTGACTTTGGATTGCTAGTTCTTCACTCCCTGAAACTGTGTCTGGCTCCTTCTGTCTTTGAAGTCTGGAACCTCTCCAGTATCATCTGTATTGAATTTAGTTCTTGTTTCATAAGTGCTTCCTACACACCACTATCGTACACTTATCCATGACCCAGATGATCAACTTCAGCCTTAAATATTGGGAGCAGACTTTTCCAGCTCACTTTTGCAAATTCAGGCGAAGGAAATAATAATAATAATAATAATAATAATAATAATAATAATAATAAAGAACCATGGAGTTTCGTGGATGTTACCTCTAAGGGAAAAATGAAAGGTATAGATTAATATTCTTACTGTACCACCCCTTTTTCTCTGAACTACTACCATTATTATTAACCTACTGTTCACCTGGCATTTTACAGCATGGTATGGACAAGTTGAAACCACATTTATGTTGGCTAAAAGATTCAATTTTTTAAAGCTAAGCTATTTGCAGAAGTACTGCTATGTACAAACCTGACTAGTCGGAACACATAGTATAACTGTGATGCACACACACATGTACTCCCTTCCCTTCACACACAAA
Source organism: Murina feae (assembly GCA_004026665.1). Taxonomy (NCBI): domain Eukaryota; kingdom Metazoa; phylum Chordata; class Mammalia; order Chiroptera; family Vespertilionidae; genus Murina; species Murina feae. The sequence goes on from PVJC01020034.1 coordinate 29,093, forward strand.
CACACATTACCACTAGCATATCAGATTCACAGTACTTGAAATTTTTCTTTCTCTAGAAAGTAGTAGACCATTTGCATAAAATATCCATTCACATTTTGTGACAGTTGAGAAATTATATATAACTCTCTTCTTCTTTTAATCTATAGTTGAAACTCCCTGAGAAGTTCTAAGATGGCCTTAGTGATACATCTTACACTCACGTTGAGCATTTTGTTGACATGGAAAGAAATTTCACTTATGTAAAAGGCCCCCAGTCATGTGCAGCAGACCAGAAGCATTCTAAAAGTACCAGAGAGTTAAGAGGTATGAGATAATTGCTCATCATAAGAGCAAGCATCCTAGGGTACCCATTAGCTTCAATGAACAGAGCATAGATGGAAGTGTGTTTTTTGACATAGATTTTCAAAGTAGTTTGCCAGTTTTTTTTTCTGTATAGGATACCAATGAAAGGAAAAAGAGGAGGCTGGTGGTCTCATTGCTGGATAATTGTACCAT
>PVJC01020035.1:0-29675 GCA_004026665.1 Murina feae
CTTGTGTCATGAGAGTTCTGTGCCTAGAAACAGCCTCTCTACTTATTAGCTAATTTCCCAAGACTTGCTATAGATAGTTAGAATTCTTGGTGGAATGTAAGAAAACCCAGTGCCAGCAGCTCATTAAAAAAGTGGCTCTGAAATCAATGTGTACCTCAGGACACACAGGATGGAAGGCAACTGGACTGCAGAAGGGATGAAGTCAGAAACCAGAGAAACCCTGAAGTCTTGTTCTTTGTCCACCTCCCATTCCCACTATAGTTCTGTTTGTCTCCATTGTTCTTGTTTCTCATCCCTGAACTTTTCCTGCTTCTTAGCAAACATCCTGGGCACCCACAGCTCTAAATTCCCCATTTACGTGTTGTGCAACTCAAGAAAATCTGACTTGTTGGCTCCAATTCCAAGTTCCTCACGAAAATATATAATGAGCTCACCCTGGAACATTATGCAAAGACCTTGGCTTTTCGTTGTCTCAGGCCACAGCATGCTTTAGAGGTTTTCTCTTTTTTTTGGTTTTGTTTTTCCGTTGTAATGAGGCTGTTCTTGCTCACTTTTAGATAAGGACGTCTCAGCTTTGCTAATATAACCTGTTAATTTCAAAGGACTTTATAAATTGGCTGTAATTCACATTCTCAGAATTGGGAAATCTGTGTCTTTTGAGATAGAAGAGTTCTTTCTCCTTTTAACTTTTGTTTTATTTTTTTCCCCCCCTAAAATATCCAAATGCTATTTTTTCCAGGTGCCATGTGGCTCTTTGATAACACACAGACTGCTTGAGCTGTTTTTTAATGAACATTATCGCCAGCTGCTCAGCTGTGAGAATTTTTTTCATTTTCGGGTGACGGAGAGCTCTTATAAGACAGCACTCTGAATGTCACAGTCCGAGTCACTGATGTCCTCCTGGGCACCAGGGACTCTGTACTGCAGGGGGCACTGTCCTTCCTTATTTCTCTAAGCATGTGAGCAGATAAAATTGTCAAATGGCCACCATATATGTTTGGACCCCAGCTCCCTCTTTGTATTGCCCTCTCTCCCCTGCATGTCCACTTCAGTGGGATGGAAGGTTGATCTCTGGATCTTGCCTAAGATTTGAGAAATGGGATCCAAAGCTTAGGGGAAAAAGGCATAATAGACTAAACTGTAATCAGAGCCCAGATCTTCACAGAAGTCTCTAAGCTGTCTCCTTCCCTGCCAAGCCTATAAAAACGGAAGGTGTGGCTCTTCCTCTTGTGATTTTCCACTTACATTCCAGCCTTTCAGGGATTTTCCAAGAGCATCCTTTATAAAGTATTAGGAGCCCAGTGCACGAATTTGTGCACTTTGAAAGGAATTGTGGGTTGCAAGGCTGCGGAGGGCACAGGGGTGAGTCTCGGCCCATCCTCTGCACCCCTGCCCAGCCCCTCCCACTGCAGCCTTTAGTCCACTGTCTGCCAGCAGCCCTGCTCCTGCCACCACTGCTCCCATGTGCTGATGGCACCGGCCCCACTGTACTTGCTGATGGTGTGGAGCGATTGGGGCCAGCGCCAGACGATGGCAGTGGGTGGGAGCAATGGTGCTGGCAGCAGGTGCGAGTGGGGCTGGAGCCAGCAACAGGTGTGAGTGTCAGGTGGGACCACGGCACATGGGAACAAAGAATTTTCAATAACCACCAGAGACTTGCCCCGAAGACAGCGACTGGCACTATGCCTTGGTCTGGTGCCCCCTCTCTCACCTGCTCCACCATCCAACCACGGCAGATGCCCACCATGTTCTGCACTCTGCAGCCTGCTACCAATGCCCACCTTATTCCACTAGTTTACTGTCAGGTGTGCCCCCTGGTTATCAGTGCACAACCGGTTGTTTGGTTGCTCCATCGTTCAGTCTATTTGCATATTTGGGATAAATAGACTAGAGGCTCTGTGCACGAAATTCGTGCACAGGTAGGGACCCTAGGCCTAGTTGGTGATCAGGGCCTATCAGGGCCTTCTGGCTGCCAGCTGGGGCCTTCCTTCATTCCATACTGCCCCCTGGTGGTCAATGTATGTCATAGCGATCAAATTCTTGGTCTCCTGAGGAGACACTTTTCATATTAGCCTATTATATATATAGACAGGCTTTCAGAAGACAGATAAGTAGCCTCTTTCCTTAGTGGATGTGTCTGCTTATACAGCAAAGAGTGGGAAGGAGAACTTGAGACAGGAAGCAGGAAGGAAGAGAAACAGAGTGCAATGTAACCCCAGTAATTTTATAGGGTCAAGGTCATGAGAGTGTCCCAGGCATCAAGAAGAAGCTACTGTAGAATGAGCTCGTCTTGAGTATCCTTGCTGGTTTTGTTATAATCCATAGTTATTAGACATTCCCTTTTTCATACCATAAGCAAAAATCAATACCAGGTGGCCTATACATTTAAGTATGAGAGACAAAATAACGATTCTAGAGTATAATTTAAGAGGATAGCCTCAGCAACTGGCAACAATCTCTCCAAGACACACCTCCGCACTCCCAGGCACAGTGTCAATGCTAGTTTACTGTCAGGTGTTGCACAGAGTTTATTTCCTACTCACACAATCCTGTCAGGGAAAACAACTCCCCATGACTGAATCTCAGAAAATTAAAATTCCACATCTGACTGGCTGCTGGTTTGCAAACCCAATGAGTGTGTGATGAGAAGTGTGATTGGAGTTTTCATCTGAGCTCTCATCTCAACTCACAAGCTGGTTGCAGTTACAATCAGGGCTTTTTAAAAAATAGAAATGTTAGATATTCTCAAATTAAGAGGAAGATAATCTAATATTCATTAAGCACCTATCATGCCAGGGACTAAGCTAGTTCATTTATTTGCATCACCTTGCTCAAACCTAACAATGGTCCTATGAGGCAAAAATAATTATGCTCATTTTTATAGTTAATGAAACCGACTGTTAGAGACGTTAACCATTAGCTGCCGAGGCCACGAAGGTAGCAATGGGAAGGGCAAGGGTTGGGATCCAGATCGTCGTCTTTATTTACTGTCCACGAAGCAAAAAGGGTAGAAGTTATGTGACTTAGAAATTTCCAGAACAACTGCTCCCTGCAGCTGGCCTCCACTGTAGAACCACCTCACGCTTCTCTCCATTTAACCATGGGGCTTCTATGTTCTTCCTTTCCAACTGCCAGTCAAAGGCTTATTTTCCAAAGAAACTGTGAGATGTCTGGGGCTGAATTCCTTTGGCTTTTGGAATTTCTTGCCGGAAGATTTTAAATGGCATATCTGGCTGCAGAACTATGTATGTTGTATGCCTGATATTTCAGGGTAGTGCTCAGTGCTTCCTTTAGAAACAGATTTAAATTTTCAATTTTATCAGATTCACAGAACTGGAATAGATATAGACTACCATGGGCATAGCATAATATGTATTTTGTAGTTTCAGGAAATACTTCTCTATAAAAAATAAAAACGGAAAAGGTTCAGAAGAGAGACTATCACTGATAAAGATAACTTAATTCTACTCTTTGACTCAAACCTTTATATTTTGCTTTTCTTATTATCCTCCATGATTATACACAAACTTTTCTGTGAAATCCATTTTGTTTAAATAAGGCCAAAACAACGTTGTTAATCCTCACCTGAGGACATCTTTTCCATTGATTTTGAGAGAGAGAGAGAGAGAGAGAGAGAGAGAGAGAGAGATGCGAGAGAGACACATTGATTATTTGCCTCCCGAACCAGCCCTGACCTGGGTGGGGGATCATACCTGCAACCCAGGTACATGCCCTTGTTAGAACCAAACCTTAGATCTTTTGGTTCTTGGGCTGGTGCTCTAACCACTGCGCAACCGGCTAGGGCTGATATCCATTTTTCCTTCAGTCTCCCTCCTTCCCACCCTTTCTCTGTAAGCATCCAAGTCCTAAGACAACTGGTACGTGGTAGAATTAAAATTCCACATCTGACTGGCTGCTGGTTTGCAAACCCAATGAGTGTGTGATGAGAATTGCTGGCTTGAGAATGGAAATGTTCACCATATGAAAATAGGGAGGAAGAAATGAATTCTGCCAACTTTTTCCTTCTGCAATCCAGAGCTATAGAAATGGGATTGGACTCGATGAGCAGTGGTTGCCATCCCTCTGGGATAGTCTCAGATACAATCTCACAAAGTAACCTCAGAAAGAGGTTGACAGCAGGCAAAGCCAGAAATGGCCAGTCTTGGAGTTGATAAATCTATCCATGACTTTTTAGGTTTTAGGTGTTTGGTTGATAGTCACAAATGAATGACTTTGCAAAGTAGTTTATCCTGCATGAAGAGCCAGAGAATAATAAAGTTATGTAGTTGTTGAAATATTTCAAAGAATGGGATCCAGTCATGAAAAGTTTAGAAACTTGGAACTGCAGGGTGGCAGTAGCCTGTAGAATCAGTTTTCCTTCCTTCCTTCCTTCCTTCCTTCCTTCCTTCCTTCCTTCCTTCCTTCCTTCCTTCCTTCCTTCCTTCCTTCCTTCCTTCCTTCCTTTTGATATATTTTTATTGATTTCAGAGAGGAAGGGAGATAGAAACATCAATGATGACCAAGAATCATTGATCAGCTGCCTACTGCATGCCCCACCCTAGGGATTGAGCCTGCAACCCAGTCATGTGCCCTGACGAGGAATTGAACCATGATCTCCTGGTTCATAGGTTGATATTCAACTGCTGAGCCACGTCAGCCTGGCGAGTAAGTTTCTTCCAACTTTAGTTCACCTCAGGGAGAAACATGGCAGAATGAACTTAGAGGCAGAGTTTTTTCAGACCTACTGTGAGGAAGGACAGCCAGTAAGTCACATTATGCCTTAAGGAGACAGCGTCTCTGGATCCAGAAACATTAGGCAGCAGGACCTGGGAGAATAGACAAGTGTGTGGTGTCTGTGCCAAAAAGCGAACATAACACTTGTTTGTTAGCTTAGTGTCCTTATCCTTGATAATGGAGGGGCCTGTTTCTTTAACTCGGTTCACATATCATTGAAGGCTAATCTAAGAAACACGTTATGTTTAGCCAAAGTTAAGATGTTTTTTTAAATTAACTAAAATTTATTTTCTTGAACAGCAACAATAGTAATGACACGGGATAATGTGATAAAATGAACTAGGATTTGAAATCAAATTTTGTTGGGAGTTTGAAACCTTGATTTGCCATTTCTTAACTGGGTGACCTTGTCAGATTACTTAATTATTTTGGTTTCAGCCTTCTTATTTGTAAAATTGGGATAATGATATCTAATTTTAGGGTTGTTGCAAAGAAATGAATTAAAAATAATACATGAAAAACCTTAGTTCAGTGCCTAAAACCCAGGATGCAATCAATAAGCAATTTTGTATAAATGAATATTACTTCCCTTGGTTACATACATTAAGACAGTTATATCTATCCCTGACTCCTTTCTCCGTTGTTGGCAGCATCCTCTCTAATAAATACAACATTTACAAGTGTAGGGTTCATGAAGAAACAACCAATTTCTTGATAACTTATTTTGCAAATGTGAAGCATTTTATTAATAGCAAGCTCACTGCTCACAGCTGCAAAAAATTGTTAGTTACTTATATTAACTCTCCTATTCCCATCATAAAATGCTACAGAGATTTGTATTGAGTAACAATTAGCATTAGTGAGGGATCATGACCAAGTCTTTAAACTCTCGTAACAAGAAGAAAGTTGGGCACCTCTGGGGAGAAAAGAAAGCCCTCCTTTACCTCAAACCTCATTTAAACAGGTGAACCCCCCAGTATTCTGCTTGAATAACAAATAATTAAAGTTTCATATACAGGATATCCAAATATGTTCATACACTTAAGAGCTGATAGCTCAATTGATGTTTCTTTCTTTTCAAGCTATCCTTTATAAAATTGAGTTTTGATGTTGATAACTTATTTTGCTTGAGTGAGGGCTCACTATACCGAAAGGTTGGGGAAATCCACGCCATCCATTCCCTTAGCTCAGTTCCCAGAGCTCCACCCTATGGCATGGAGGTGAGGTCTGCCAGGCACTGGTGGGACTCAGCTCTGTTCTCAATTGAGCTAGCCTGGCATTAGGTTCATTGTAATTTTTACAAAGACAACGTTGAGGGCTATATTTCAACAATTTATTCTTTCTTATTCCTGTTGATACTAATATTAGCAGGCAGGGACAAAGGTCCTTAAATACTTTTTACAGTACAGTATTTCACTGTTTTGCAAAATCAGTATAATAACAAAGAGGGCTGTGGCTTCGAAGAATAGAAAATGACTCTGGCTCGGCTGGTGTGGCTCAGAGGTGGAGAGTAGACCTATGAACCAAGAGGTCATGGTTCCATTCCAGGTCAGGGCACAAGCTTGGGTTGCAGGCTTGATCCTCAGTAGGGGGCGTGCAGGAGGCCGCTGATCAATGCTTCTCATCATTGATGTTACGATCTCTCCCTCTCTCTTCCTCTCTGAAGTCAATAAAAATATATATTTTAAAAAGAAAATGATTCCTTGTAGCTTAAATGCAAAAGGAAGTTATTTCAAGACTACTGGGTAGCTCATCAGATTGAAAGAAGAATTGGAAATCAATCAGGCAGAGTATCAAGACAGATCTAAGAATCCAGTAGCAGGAGTCTGTTATCCACGTGGCCTCGTGACAACTCCATTCCTAAGGTGTGTCATTCCTCTTGAGACTCAAGCTCTGGGAAAGGGCGTCAGGTTGTCCTGAATGCCCAGTGGGGTGGGGAAGAGGGTAGGGCACTGTGACTGACACAAACAAAGGTATTGATCTGTTTTGCAAAGAAAAATCAGAGCACTGTTGCTCAAAGCACATTGGAGGTATTCTGGGCGGCGAAATCTGACTACGAGTCACATCACACTGGCAGGTAATGATTTTTCCTGGAGTAAAGCTTTCCCAGTAAATCAGTTGCTAATGATGAGTGAAGTATAACAGTAGCTAATTATCTGGCCCACACCTCACTCTTATTAGAGCTCAGCAATGGCTGGCCGCTTTGGTGTAGGAGATTTTACACAGAAAAAGAAAAAGAGGAATGAGCAAGGAAGAAGGAGGGGAGAAAGAAAAGAAAGTGGCTTACATCATAGCCAGCCATAACCCAGTGAGGACTAGGACGGTAGTCTACCTTCAACCCTACCTCCCTGTTGCCATGTACCTCACATAGTTCTCTCATCATGCAGGTAGTAGATGAAAGACCTTACAGACAGAGAGATTATCTCCAGAAAGCAAATCTCGGTCAACACGGTCTATGAGAAGCACGCCAGCCACATGAATAATTTAAAATTTTCAAGTGTAGCACAGTAAAAGTAACAGGTGAAAATGTTTTCAATGACACATTTAAATCATGATGCCCAATATAATGTAAGTTTAACATCTATCCAATGCAAAATGTGAATGGTGTGTTCCATATTTATTCATGCCAAGTCTCTGGGATGGGGTGTGTTTAATATTCCAGCACATTTCAGTTCAGACGAGCCATGTTTCAACAGCCACGTGTGCTTTGTGGCTACCAAGTCCGACAACAGAGGTGCAGAGGATTCTGGCATTCTGGCTTTACTTGGAAATATCAAAGGAATTTGTATAATTGTACCTGGGGTGTGTGAGAGGGTGGGGTTTCGGTTTTCTTTCATTTTAAGGAGAAATAAAGGTACACACTTATTTCCATTCTGCGGTTACCGAGCTAAGATGGTTTGCTTGTGTTTCTGAGTCACAGCTGTAATTTTTTTCTAGTTCCTGCTCTGAGGAGGAATCAGTGTTCCGCACAATTTCTTTTAAAAAATTTTTTTATTTTTATTGATTTTTTTACAGAGAGGAAGAGAGAGGGATAGAGAGTTAGAAATGCCGATCAGCTGGTTCCTGCACACCTCCCACTGGGGATGTGCCCACAACCAAGGTACGTGCCCTTGACTGGAATCAAACCTGGGACCCTTCGGTCTGCAGGCCTACACTCTATCCACTGAGCCAAACCGGTTAGGGCTGTTCTGCACAATTTCAAGAATGCCTAAGGACCCTGGAACAGGTGAGGAATGTGAGGCCAGGTGAGACTAAGTTGCCCAAAGGCTGAATGGTTGCCACGTTGGGATCAGAGCCTCACTCCCCTTGTCTGCAGTGTGGCTCTCGCTCTGCATCAGACCTGCTGGCGTGTCATTGGGCCAGTTCCCCCAAGTCCCCATTCCTTTGCTATTGACCTTGGTGTGTGGTTTTACTCTCCCTGGACCTCCAGGGAGGACAAGTGATCCAAGGACAGCCACCCTGCTTGGGGAGGGTGAGAGAGGAGACAAGGGGTAGAGGAAGCTGCGTCTGCTTCTCAGGCTGCTCTGACAAAGGCAGTCACTTACATCCACACCCCTAAAAACTCTGGTCCAATGACTAAGCGCTTGATGATGCGCACACTTTAAAGCTCCATTTCCTTGGTTACAGTGAAGCCAACGGGGGCACAGCGGAGCCTGGGGAATGACTCTGTGTTTATTGGACTCACTTGACTCCAACTCAGAGGCCGATGTGGAATGTGGATCATTTGCAATTTTTTAAAATCGATTTTTTTTTCTCATTATGACCATAGTATATGCTTAATGCAGAAAAGTTGGGAAAACATAGGTTTGTATCACAAACATACACACATAAGAAAATCACCTGTATTCCTAGTTGTCAGGCGAGAAATATAAAGAAGCTCAACAATTTGAAATTTCATACACTTCCTTCTGGTGTTGTTTCAAAATATATGTTATTGTTTGAGTGAGATTATATTGTACAATTTGTTCTATACCCTCTGCCTCATTGAGTCCCGTGGGTAAATCTTGGTTTCTGGTCATCCTCCTGCATTTCCAAGGTTGCCTCACACAGGTCCTTTCTCACTGTCCTCATGATCCCGCGGAGGCCCTGGCGAGAAGGCACAGACCAGCTGCATCCCGTTCCCCAGGAATGAGTATCCAACAGGTTAATGCTTCAACAATGTACAAAAGCTTGCTTCCGCCTGCTGGACAGTTTAAAACACAGCTGGCAATGTGTCTACGGGTTTTTGTGGGTTTGGAAGAAGGGTGTTTACCACTCTGGGGCTTTCGACGGGGTGATGGAAGGAAACAATGAGTTCAACACATGTCAATGAACATGTGTCCTTAGCCCAGTCTGCGGTGGGCACACATGGTTACATGAAATCTAGGCCCCTACCATGTCCCCAGTATGACTGGTCCCCTCCAATCACCCTGCATATTTACCCCAACAGTTCCAAGAAAGTCTAGGCAAACAGACAATGAGATGTAGTTTTCCTTCTTTGGAGACATAGAATCGACATGGGTCTTGGGAAGAGGAGTTGGCTGTCCAGGTGGTAGGGGGGTGGGGAACAGTAGGCAATCATGTCCATGCACGTCTGCCCCTGTGAGTTCATATTCCTACTCTTTGCTGGAGCAAAGAATCAGGAAGCAATTGATTATATTTTCACAGTAACAAGCACCAAGGAACGGTAAACATTTCTTCCATTATTATTTTTTAAGATGCATGTTAACCCACTCCCCAAATTCATCATAGCATGCTGTGATGACTGTAACAGAGAAGCAAGGGGAGAGAGATTTTTCAGCTTGCTAAAATGTGAATAATGGTGCCTCTGCCTCTTTTCTTTAAAAAAATGCGCTGTCTAAAAATATAGAAGATGGCAGGGGTGCATGCATAGATAATTACACGAATTTTGCTCTGCGTTTGTCTAGGGAAATCAGCTCTGTTTCAAAGAAGATATTTTTAAAAATGCTTCCTCAGAGTACTCTCCTCCTGTTGATCGTCTTCTGATTGTTGACAGTGAGCTTTGCCAATTTCTTTTTCCCAGAAACTCTGTGCTCACATCAGGATTCTCTCCAGCAGTAATCCCGCAGAGGTATTGATTGTTCCTTTCCCCAGTAAAAGAACAGCCGAGCCCCCTTCAGGAGGCCGCTCTGGCTCTAGCAGGAACAGACATTCTGCCATTTACACACTGTGTGGTCCTGGGCACACCCCACACCTCCATGAGCCAGACGCCTCACCTGCAAGGTCGGGAGGATGCCACCTACCTCAGGGGTGTGGTGTGGATCCAGCGAGGTGGTGATTGTCAATGCTCCTGAGGAAGTGCACAGCTTACAACAGTGTCCAATTAAATGCATCATCCTTCTCTCCCTCAGAAAAGCATAATTCCTACTGTTACCGAGCTCGTGATGTGCACCAGGCATCTAAGCTGCGTGTTGTTTGATCCTCGACACATCGAAACCATGTGATGAGAAGAGCATCACAAACTCAATACTGATGAGGAAAGAGATTTAGGGATCTGATTCTGGTCCCTTCACTAGAGATGAAAGAGCCAGAATTGGACATCACCTGAGTAACTTAGAAATGGATCATCCCTAACACTGCACTAGAGTTCTTCCTCACTGGGAAGTCTCATCTGGTACAACCTAAAGAAGCTGGTTGTGTGTTGCATGTGTGCGTGCGTGCATGTGTGTGTGAATGTGTGTATGTGTGTGTGTATGTTACACTTGTGAGTAAACTATGAGTGAATGCTAGGCACTCAAAAATACCCCTCTTTTCCCACAGGAGCCACTGCCTGTTTCTGAGACCTCTGCACTCCAGAGCAGGTGGCAACCAAGCACTGCCCAGGTCCCTTCTGCCTGGTGGAAGACTCCTCTCAGAGTAGAGCAACCCAGGAGGCAGGTCTCCGGGTCCTCTGCCCTCGGAGGCACCCGGCCCCTCAGTCCCTTGCTGTACAAACTCTGAAGCTCGCTGGAGAGGCCGCAGCCACACCCTGCGCAGCAGCATTTACCCTGCGTCAACTTGAAGAGGTGGTGGGCTAGCGCTGGGCGACCTCCTCTGCCTGATCAATACACACTGCCTGTAACTCGCCCCTTTCTTTGAAAATAGCCTATTTCTATTATTTTACTAATACACAGCGCTTCCCCTGCCACAACAATGCTCTGTGAGCTTTTTCTTTGAAACGAATTCCTTCTTGGTCCAAGTCCTGTGCTAGATAGCTGGGGATCCCGTGGTCGTCTAAAGACGTGACATGAGAAGCACCGCACTCTGATAGGAGAACGAGCATTAAACAAAATATTCCAAGTACTTGCCAGAGATCTACGTGCAGCCAGGAGGAGTATACAAATGTCATGTAAACACAAGACAAGGGAGGCCAAAAGTACACCTGGGAGTCAAACGATATCAGTTTGCTATCACCAGTATTTCTCCCCTTGTAATCCCCGTGAAATCACTTGGTCTGGTCCCACCAAGGCATTCAAGGTGAGTTAATGAAATGTTGGACCAAATACAGCAGGCTAATTTTTAAGCTGATAATTTTGTGTGTCCTGTGAATGACATTGTAAATATCCAAATGGACCTTGGCAGAAAAGTTTTCCTGGCTTAAACAAAACACATCCACGGCTCCAAAGGTCAGAAGTCTGAAATGGGTCTCAAGGTCTTCTGCCCAGGCTGGGTTCCTCCTGGCGGCTCCAAGGGAGAATCTTGTCTTATCTAGTAGCTGCCCCCATTCCTTGGTTTGTGGTTTCCAGCCGGTAATTGTGTCACACCCACCTCTACTTCCATCAGTCACATCTTCTCTGATTCTCCTGCCTTCTACTTTCCTTGATAAAGATCCTTAGATTTCATTGGACCACCTAGAGTATAACTATTCTGGATTATAATCCCCCCATCTCTTAATTTATTCACATCTGCAGTTGTTTTGCAATGTAAGGTCACATATTCACAGGTTTCAGGAAGTAGGATGCAGACATCTGCAAGCAGGCCGTTGTTCTGTTTACCACATGGAGCAAAAGAAGAGTTGAGAAAAGGGCACCAGGAAGAGAAGGTCTTCAGAAGAATCCTTGAGGGACCGCAGGAGGGAAGCAGTTACAGTGAGCAACATGGACACATCATCCAGGGAGTGTCTTATGGGAATGTCCAGAGGTGGGAAGAGATTTATCTGTTTGGAACTAATAGAGTCTGTATAGTTGTGGGGAAGATGGAGAGGGAGAACAGACAAGCTCAAAGCAGCTGGCAATGGCTCACTCATGGAAGATCTGACTGTGTTCTAAGAAGCCTGAGGAGGAAGGATTTGGGTAAAGAAGGGATGGATCTATTCCTGTGCTTTAAAAGATGACCGGTGGTTCTCTATAGAATCAGATTACAGGGCAGGAATGAATTCTGGGAGGCCATGGCAATGAGAGGAAGAGATGATGGTGTCCTGTCTAGGATGGTGGGGCCAGAAGTAATTTAAGAGGTAGAGTCCACTGAGATGGTGCTAGATCACTGGGTGAGCAAAGGTGAAGTGTTGGGGTGACCTCAAGTCTTCTGGTGTGAACACCAGGTTGACTGGCAGTGCCCGCATGAAGTCAGGAAGCTTTAAAGGAGTGGAATGCATATGGTGAGAGTTTAATGACAGATTTTTGGACCTAGTTTGAGTTACCTATTTGACATTCAAATTGAACTGCTGGGTACACATGCTGATATGGAATAAAAGTCAAGGTGGGACCTCTTTTACAGACATGTATTCAGGCAATATGACATGCTATAAGGAGATATGATTTGGAAGCAGAGCATGTTTTTCCAATAACTCTCCATGTGACTAGGTTAAGCCATATAAATCCTCAGTGCCTCAGTTTCCTCATTTTTAAAATTTGTGGTAAAACTTCTTGTCCTGCTGACTGTTCTGGGAATCACATTACAAAACAAATACAAGTGTTTTGTAACCTTTAAATGTTTCATAAATGTTATCTTTATGCTAATTATTATTAAATTAGGAGTAATCTTTAGGATGCCTAAATGATGAGAAAGCATGTTATTGTTATTGGCTATAAAATAACCTTAATCACATTTAACAAAAATTTCTTCACTTTCTCTCTATGTGGGTTAAATAATTCCACTCCCCAAATCTTCTGAGATCCCATATTCTAATGATTGGATCATTTCTGTGGACAGAGCTGCTCTTGGACAAAACTGCTAGGAAGGTGGGGGAGGTTGGGGTCCTATGACAGGATAGAGGGCAGAATGACTGGAGATTGCTCAGGGGAGAGGAGGTCAAGTGGGCATTCCTTGACTGTCTAGAATGCATGTGCCCCTCGTGGCCACCTTACAAGATCAGTGTTCTTTGCCCATTTTGCCAATAAGGAAACAGAGTTTTTAGGGTATTCACTGACTTTGTCAAGGCCACTCAGCTGGGGGGGGGGGGCCGCGGGGCGGGTGCAGCCATCCGCATCTGATACCCATGCTTTTGTACCAAGCCCAGAGGAACTCTGGTGGCCTTCTGCCCCACGGAAGGCACTCCCTGAGCTGACACCATTTGGGTTGAAAAAGAGGAATCTGCCTGATACTTACTGAAGTGTCTTGGACTTAGCAATGCGTTTTTCATCCCAGAGCACAGCTCCTTGAAAAATGGAAACTCTTTTGCTGTTGCTTTTTTAATAATCAGAAGCTTCTAGTAGGTATATGAACACAAATTTTTAAAACTGGACTAAATGACCCCTCTTAGTGTCATTTCTATTATAAAAAACCAACCCGGAAAAGGCAATGGCTCCCCTTGGCAGGGTTTCAGATGGAGAGAAAGTCTAGAGAAGCAATGAATGGTGTGCATTCTGGAGTCTAAGGGAGCTCTCACATAACTGGCTCCCCACTCCACTGACTCATAACTCTTGCTGCGGCTGGAGCTCTTCTCTGGAAGGCACTTTTCCAAGTTCTGCATCTGGCCCTGCTCTAATGCTCTGTGAGCACAGCAAGGCCCAAGCTCTGTGGCCTGCCAGGATACAGACTAATATTTCCCAATTGCTTTCTTTCCTCAGAAAAAAGAGCTCCATGCATGGGATTAAAAAATGTAGCAGACGCATGAATTTTCATTTGTAGTAGCAAAGTCTGGGATACACTCCCTTCTGTCGCAATTCAGCTTCTTACTCGTTCCCTCCAATCCCCAGTAATATCTTACGCCTGGGCAAGATGTCAGCTGTGACATTTTCCTGTAGAGATGCAAGGTAAGATGTTGACACTCACTTTGCATTTAAGAGGAAGTTGTGACTACAGCACTTGCAGCTTAGGAAGATAAAGGAAAATAAGTCCTCTTTGCATGATTTATTCCCAAAGCCCATTATAACAAAGAGCCTCTGATAATTCAAGTTTATATTAAATTTCTGCCATTCAGAGAAAGAACAATTTGGGTAAATAAGTGCTCATTAAAATTTATTTAGGGGGAATAGCTTCCATTAGGGTGTTTCATTATTTAAGAAGAAAATAAAAGCCTATGCAGTAATACATAATGCTCACACCAACATGGCATTTCAGATAAATTACATTTGAATAAGGATGAACGTGTTTGGGTTTGGAAGGCTGATGGATTCTAGCAGGTACTGTATGTAGTTGCAGAGTTATAAGCTAGGTTGAAAGAAGTTGCTAAAAAAAACAAGGATGAGCCCAGAGAAGTCCACCAATACTCAATAAAAAATTATTCCACGCTGGTCTAATCTTTGTTCCTTCTGGAACTGAGGTTTGGGTCTCCATATCGCTGGAACATGCCTGTGTGCATTACTGGGAGACTGTGGGAGATTAAGGGGCTCGACAGGTAGTCCAGGGGTGAATAGGGAATACTGGGCACCATGAAGAATACCGTCCCTAACAATACAACGTCCCATTATTTTTAAGGCAAAGGAATGTTGACTTGGCCAGATTTGGGGTTTGATCCACTAGTGAGCAGCCATGAAATGGCTCTTCTTAAAGAGCTTCATTTCCCACTCACAACAACTTTGACTTGATAACTTTCTTTCACAGGGTCGCATAGCCTCAAGATGGCCACTTTCTGCATTAATGACCTAGCTTTTTCTCTAAGCAAATTCTGGTACCACAGCCAATGTGCGGGTGTGCGGTTTCCCCGCGTCAACAAGCACTTCTTGGAACACCACGTGGATGTCCTATAATTCGATTCAATTCTGACACTATCTACTCTGAGATAACATCAGATCCCACAGGATCAGTGTTCCATAGCAATTAAGCTTCTTACCCGACTGTCCCTCGCCCCTCAACCTCAGATACCAACCATAAGCCCAGATTATTACCTGTACTTTTGATCAAATGGGTATAAATTAGAGTTCGTACACCCCTTCCTCTGGTTCAATTCATTTGCTAGAGAGGCTCACAGAACTCAAGAGAAACGTTTTATTTACTAGATCACTGGAGTATTATAAAAGGGCATCACTCAGGAAAAGCCAGATGGAAGAGATGTATAGGACAAGGCATAGGTGAAGTGTGGGGCGCTCATCCCTCCTCCAGGGTGCCATTCAGCCAGCACCTCCATATGTTCACCAACCCAGAAACTCTCTGAACCCTTTTTTTTTCTTCCTTCCTTCCTTCCTTCCTTCCTTCCTTCCTTCCTTCCTTCCTTCCTTCCTTCCTTCCTTCCTTCCTTTCTCTCTCTCTCTCTCTCTCTCTCTCTCTCTCTCTCTCTCTCTCTCTCTTTCGGCTTCATTACATATTCATGATTGATTACACCATTGGTCATTGCTGAGTGCTACAACCTCTAGCCCCTGCCTCTTCCCCAGAAGTTGGGGTGGGACCTGGAAAGTTCCAACCCTTTGATCAACAGTTGGTTCCCCTGCCAACTAGACCCTTCTTTTTGGCTTTGCAATATCACCCCATCCTATATAATGAAAAGTTAATATGCAAATCAACTGAATGGCAGAATGACTGGTAGCTATGATGCACACTGACCACCAGGGGGCAGATGCTCAATGCAGGAGATGCTCCCTGGTGGTAAGTGTGCTCCCACAGGGGGAGTGCTGCTCAGCCATAAGCTGGGCTGATGGCTGGTGAGCACAGTGGCGCGGTAGGAGCCTTTCCTGTGGGCGGGCATAAGCTGTTGGACATCTCCTGAGAGCTCCTGGACTGCTAAAGGGTGCAGACTGGGCTGAGGGGACTCCCCCCCAGTGCATGAATGTCATGCACAGGGGCCTCTAGTTAATATAATAAAAGATAACTTTATTGCTCTTATCAAAGGGAATTCCAAAAGTTTTAGAAGCTGTGAGCCAGGAACAGGTTGAAGACCAAATACGTTATTTCCTATTATAAGTTGCAATACCACATTCTCTCTCTCCATCCAAGTCTCTTCAGTGAGCCTCCTTTCTGCTTACACACCTTCCCCAAGTGGTGTCATCTGCACTCAGCTGCCATGATGAGTCTTGTCTTTCTGATGTTCCCTCTACTCCTGGAATCCCATGTGCTTCACAAACCCTCACCTTACCTCTCAGGGAGCAAGTAGATATAGCTATGTTTTTTTTTTTTTTTTACATTCCTATCATGTTGTGGTAAATCCTTAATTAGCATTGTTGATAGGCTCTGCAACCTTAAGTGAAAGGACTTGTAACGAAACCAGTTCTACCACAGGCTAATTGATATAAACAAGAGTTAAGTTCCTACAGCATCTCATCAGTGTTCTAATGAAACAACATAGTTATAACTGATTTCCTCCTCTGAGAACTCATGCTCTCATCCACTTCAGTGTGAAGCTTTCTCTTGCTTCTTGGGCTTCTCTACCTTTTTTTACTAATTGCAAAACCAGCTCCTTTCTCACCTCCCAGCCCACAGAACTGCATCCTGCTGAGCCAGAAGAATGAACCAGCACAGCACACATAGGGAGAGCTTGGGACATGGGAGATGGGTCAAGAAAGTTCATTAACTGATTCAAGTCTTGATGTCATAACCTATGGACTTAAAAAAACACCTTACAGGGAAATTTTGGAGATGAAGTCAGATAATGTATAGGAAAACCTAAGCAAGTTTCTATTGCTTTAACTTTTATTAAGCAACATTTTACAGGCAATTAATGTTAACTGAGAACGACACCACCAAAACCACAAATATTTTCTTTATTCTATGCATTAGTGTAAATGTTTTTCTTCTTTACTCAACTGTGTATATGATCAACATTCAAGTGGGTTGCTTGTCATAGCTTAGAACTTTTGAATGACAAGGGCCAAATCAGATTCTTCTCAGAAAAAGAAGCATTTGGTGAAAGGTTCTGATGGATTTAAACCTTATGTCATTTTGCATATTTTAGGAGCAAGTTTCATATATTCCATATATTCATCCAGTAATGTCCAAGATGATTAAGACATGAAATATGTGCTTACCCAACTCAAATATACAGTTGTTAATAAACATCAGCATTATTCTCCTTCATGTTATTTCCCAAGTTAACTAACTGCTGACTAGCTTAAACTTCAACAAGAATAATCATAGAAACTTGTAAGACCTGTAGGGTAAAATGAATTTTACTAAACAGTCCACTGTTACTTAATGGTTTTAGTTACTCAATGGCTTTGCAATATCACCTCATTAACATAATAAATGTTAGACCACTAGTATTTTTCTTTTTTGTTCATTAAAAAAAATCTTTATTGTTGAAAGTATTACATATGTTCAATTTTTAACCCCACTGAACCCGTCTAGCCTGCTTCCACCCACCCAGGCCCCAGGCCTTCACCACCCTACTGTCTGTGCCCATTGGTTATGCTTATATGCATACAAGTTCTTTAATCTTTTCCCACCCAACCCTCTCCCCCACCTTCCCTCTGAGGTTCCATAGTCTGTTCTATGCTTCTATGTCTCTGGATCTATTTTGTTCATCAGTTTATTTTGTTCATTAAATTCCACATATGAATGAGATCATGTGATACTTGTTTTTCTCTGACTGGCTCATTTCACTTAGCATAATGCTCTCCAGGTTCATCCATGCTATTTCAAAGGGTAAGAAATTCTTATTTTTTATTGCTGCATATTTTTCCATGGTGTAAATGTATCACAGCTTTTTTATTCATTCATCTACGGATGGCCACTTGGGCAGTTTCCAGATCTTAGCATATGTAAATTGGGTGCATGCATTCTTTCTGGTTGGTGTTTCAGGTTTCTTAGGATATATTCCTAGAAGTGGGATCACTGGGTCAAATGGCAGTTCCATTTTTTGAGGAAATTCCATACTGATTTCCATAATGGCTGCAGCAGTCTGCATTCCCACCAGCAGTGTACTAGGGTTCCCCTTTCTCTATATCCCTGTTTGTTGATTTGTTGATGATAGCCATTCTAACAGGTATGAGGTGATACTTCATTGATGTTTTAATTTGCATCTCTCTGGTGATCAGTGATTTGGAGCATTTTTTCATGTGTCTCTTGGCCATCAGTATGCCCTTTTGAGAGAAGTGTCTAGTTAGGTCTTTTGCTCATTTTTTACTTGGATTGTTTATCTTCCCTTTGTTAAGTTGTATGAGTTCTTTATATATTCTGGATATTAAACCTATATCCTATGTATTATTGTCAAATATGTTCTCCCATACAGTGAGCTCCATTTTCATTTTGTTGATGGTTTCTTTTTATTCTCCCCGCTGGCTGAGGAGAATTTTTATTACTTTTATGTACAGAAAACTCAACAGTGCACACTTGGCCTAGCTTAGTGGCCAACTCCTTTGCCTTGGCCTTCACCAGCTTGGACCCAGGACGTTGCCTCCCCAGTGGTGGTGGATCTCATCGTATGTTGTTGTATTTGGTCCGGATGGCCTCCACCAGCTTAGCCAGAGCTCCCTTGTCTTCCGAGTTAACCCGTGTGTAGGCGACAGCGGTGCAGGTCTTCCTCTGGACGAGGCGCCCCAGCCTGGCCTTCCCCTTGATGTTGCAGTAGGGGACCCCCACCTTCCGGCACAGGGCGGGCAGGAAGACCACCAGCTCGATGGGGCACACGTCGTGCGCTATCTTCACCAGCCGGGCCTTCTTGTTCTCCACCAGGTGGTGACCGTGTTCACCCCTGCTCAGAGGACAGGAGGCCTCTTGGTGGGAATATCCTCTTGGCTGGCAGCTTTTTCTCAGCCCGGGCCAGCTGCTTCTTCTCTTGTTTGGTCTCTGGCCTGTATTTGTGGGCCAGCTCCAGCAGCTGAGTAGGTATCTGGCAGCCCAAGGCCTGGGTGAACTGGTTAATGGCAGGTGGCACTTTCAGCCACTTGTAGAGACTAGCCCTTTGCTGCTGCAGCCAGATATAGTGGGGCCACTTGAAAAAGTGGGTGAGGTCCTGTTGCAGAAAGACCAAAAAAACTAAGCGACGCTCTTTGAAGGAGTGGAGAAATCACAGCTTTAATAACGCACACCTTCTCTGGGAAAAATTCCAAATCAGAGCAAAGCCACAAGGGGGGGGGGGCTCTGCCTCATATATGCTTCCTGAGTTAATCATATTGCAAATAGAGGGATTGAAACTCCCAACTTCCCTTTCCCCAGGTGTTCCAAGGATTCCACCCAGTTTAACAATCCACCCTTTCCCCAGGTGTTCCAAGGTTACGGTGTCAGCTAACAATCTGCCCTTCCCTCAGGGCAGTGCTCCCGGCTTGTTCTGCTAATCCAGTTTTGGTGAAGGAGGCAATGCCTCAGCTGGAGGTCATTCCCCCAGAACATCAGGGCTACCTTTGAATTAGCCCTTTTTGCCTTCTCAGTTCCTTTTGGGCTGATGTCCTGTCCAATGCCAAAGTTCTTGGGCCTTTTCTCAAACAGGGGGTTGGCCACCTTTTTGGCCTCCTGCTTCTTCACGACAGCAGGGGCCAGCGCCACCTTCTTCCCCTTGACCTTCTTCCCCTTTGGCATCTTGGGTGACAGTAGGAGAGAGTTTTTGCTGTGCAGAAGCTTTTTATTTTGATTTTGATGTAGTCTCATTTGTTTATTTTCTCCTTAGTTTCCTTTGCCCTAGGAGATGTATCTGTAAACATATTGCTACGAAATCTCACTTATATGTGGAATATAATGCACAAAATAAACTGGTGAACAAAATAAAACCAGAGACATGGATGGATACGTGAGACAGACTGACAGCTTTCAGAAGGGAGGGGGTGAGGGTGGGGATTGGGTAAAAGAAGGTGAAGAGATTAGCCAAAGAACATCTATACATAATCCATGGACAAAGACAACCATGCGGTGATGGCCTGAGGGAAGGGGGTGGGGACTGGGGGAAGGTGGACAAGGGGGATGTGAATGGGGACGTCTGTAAGAGTGTCAACAATAAAGTTATTACAAAATAAAAAATGCATATCATTCAAAAAAGCATATTTCTTTAAACATGGACCTTTCTCTTTACCACATTCCCCCTCTTCTGGGCCGGTCTCTTTTACTCCTCAGAGGTAACTACTCATCATTATTGAATATGCATTCCTCTCATTCTTTTACTTTGCATTTAAGTATTAATATACATTTACACATGCACCGATAATTTTATTTTACAAATGGAATAATAACATATTTATATGTCTTCAAAGTGAATTTTTTCACTTAATTGTAATGTCTTTAGGTTGCATTTCCAAACCATCACATACAATGTATATTTACGTACATATAAAAGCAATTCAGTAAGACAGAGTCTTGGAAGAGAACTTGTTGCATCAGTGGCTATACCTATTTAAATTCTGGCTGATTCTACGAGATTGCTATCTAAATCAGCTTTAGTAAGTTATGCTCCTATCAAAAACGTCTGAGAGAAAGCAATGTTATATTTTCTGGAGGGCAAAAAACAACCAAGCTAATAACCTGTTTTGTGATAGGTATCAGATTTTACATTTTTATTCTCTTTGACATAGCAATTCCATTCCTAAAAATTAATCCCATAGAAATAATTACACAGGTAGACAAAGATATATCTTAAGGATGGCAGATACAGCAAATACTTATAATCTTGAAGAAGTGGAGACCACTAAGTGTCTGGCAAAAGGCAATTTGCTAAATGAATTATGATATGAGGGACTATGTGCTCAAGGAGAGAGATTCAATACGTCAAATAACTACCCAGCTCAGGGAATATATGTTCAAAGATCATAAACCGTAAAATCTAATGCGCTTCATTCCAGCTCCATAAACATTTATCCCACTGGTAAGGGTTAAGAGCTAGCAAATAAGGCAATGAAAGGCAGGATTTCAAAGTTATAGTCTCTTTAAAAATTATTTTTCATTTATTTATTTTTTGATCCTCACCTAAGGATATTTTTTTCCATTGATTTTTTTAGAGAGTGTGGATGGGAAGAAGGGGAGAAAGAAACATCAATATGAGAGAGACACATCAGTTGGCTGCCTACCTCATACGTGGATTGAGCCTGCAACACGCCAGGGATTTGAACATGCGACCCTTTGGTCTGTGGGCCAATGTTCTAACCATTGAGAAAACTGGCCAGGGATATTTTTTATTGTTGACACTACTACAGATGTCCCTCATCTACCCCCACTTTGCCCTCTTTCACTCTCCTCCCCTGGCTGTTGTTACATTGTTATCTGTGCCCATGGGCTATGTATGCATATATATTCTTTGGCTAATCTCTTCACCTTCTTTTTCCAGTCCCTTCTACCCCCTCCCCTCTGACATCTGTCAGTCTGTTCCATGTATGTATGCCTCTGGTTCTTTTTTTTGTTCGTTAGTTTATTTTGTCCATTAGGTTCCACATATTAGTGAGATCATACGGTATTTGTCTTTCTCTGACTTATTTCTTAAGTGTTTTATTGTTATTTTTAAAAAAGACAAAATATACACAAATGATTTGACTTTAGAAGTTAACAGACAAGTATCAAAATAAGCGAACAGAAATTAGAAAGAAAAAATAATTCACATGAAAGCTATGAAAATTAAAGTAGAAATAAGAGCAGAAATGTCTGGGATGATATATGACATTATATCAGACACTTCTAGTCTCACCCACTATCCATTCCTGTATAGAGCTTTGATCCCCACCTCCCCTCCCCCCCATCACATGGTCAGGGACTGCTGGGAAAGCTAATAAAGGAGGCTTAATTATTGGTGAAAAGATCCCTTTCTTTACTTTCTTCTACCTGCTGCTGATCAGAAACATGACTCCAATCATGAGGTCTCCAATTGTTCTTGTGAATTTAAGGACTACAAGGATGGAAATTATTCACTGGGAATCAGAGCATGAAGACTAAGTCTGGGCACCTGATGATGCTAGGGTGCCTACACACCTCTGCACCTCTTTTCTTAAATATATATTTTTATTGACTTTAGAAAGGGAGGGAGATGGAAAGAGAGATAGAAACATCAGTGATAAGAGAGAATCATTGATTGGCTGCCTCCTGCACACCCCACACTGAGGATCAAGCCTGCAACCTGGGCATATGCCCTGACTGGGAATCAACCATTATCTCCTGGTTCATAGGTTGATGCTCAGCCACTGAGCCACACAATCTGGGCCCTCTGCACCTCTTTTACATGAAAGAGTAATGAACTTTTGTCTAATTTAAGACACCGTTCCTTAATTTTTTTGTAATATATCACATGTTCTATGTTACATGATACAAAAAACACATTTTGTTTTTTGAAAAGATAGCAAAATAAAAAAGGAAATCCTTGGCAAACTTAGTTGAGAGAGAATGAAAAGAGAAAATGAATAAAGTGTTAATGAGACACATTCTTCAATTGCAGAACAGTTTAAAGATTTATATTAAAGCAGCTTGTACAGCCCTATTTGGTTTGGCTCAGTGGATAGAGCATCAGTCTACAAATTGAAGGGTCCCGGGTTCAATTCTGGTAAAGGTCACATACCTGGGTTGCAGGCTTGATCCCGGGGTGGTGCAGGCAGCAGCCAATCAATGATTCTCTCTCATCTTTGATGTTTCTATTGCTCTTCCCCAATCCCCTCCTCTGTGTGTGTGTGTGTGTGTGTGTGTGTGTGTATAGCATCTTGTACAAACTCATGATGATAAATTTGGAAAATCTGAGCGCAACAGATAACTTGTTATTAAGACAAAATATCCCACTTGACCCAAAATGCTATAAAAAATTTGAACAGGCCAATAACCAGAACCAAATTCAGTGGCAGGCTCAGATGGTCTTACTAAATTTTGTCCAAGATCATACATCATGTAATTCCTATGTTACTGAAATAATTCCTGTCCACAGAAAAAGATGAAAGGCCCTTAATTCACTGTAGAAAATATCATAAATATTGCACAGGAGGGAAAAGACAAATCTACTTACAAATATAGAAGCAAATATTTCAAATAAACGATTAGAAGTCTGAACCAGCTATCCATTTATAAAGTTATGATATAAACAAATGGGATTAATTTCAGTAAAACAAGGACTTCAGAAATAGAAACTTTATCAACTTAGTTAATTAAAACAACAAACTAAAGGATATCGATAGATGTTAAAAAAAACTATTCAATAAAATATAGAGCTCCCGTGAATAAAGAGAGTAGGATTATTAGGAAGCTACTTAAACAGATACTATTTACTAAAAACAGCAAACACTATTTTAAAGGGTAAAATATTAAGTCCATTTACCATTAAAATCTGGAATCGGTACCAATCACTTCACATATTTACTCAATCTTCACACCAGCCCTTTAAGCAAGAGACTATTAATCTTCCCATTTAAAGACGGATAAAGTTCAGGCCGAGAGAGGTTATGGCAATTTGGTCAGGCCAGTGATCAGTGAGACAGGATTTGTACTCAGGCAGAAAAAAATCCAGCTTTTTTCCTACCTGTGTCCAAGCCCGTTCATTGGGCCTCCGCTGCGCCAATGGCCCGGTCATTGGCCTGTCTGTCCACCAGGACTCCCATGCCCTTCAGGATCAGCTTCTCCGTGCTGTCAAAGGCCACCCCAGCGCCTTCATCGCTCAGGCTGTCGCTGCGGGTCAGGGCGCATGCGTAGTGCTCCTGCGTGGGCTGCCCGCCACGTGATTCACGTATCCTGCCCGCGCAGTGCAGCGCCATTGCTGGTCAGGGCGCATGCTGGTCAGGGCGCATGCGTAGTGCTCCTGCGTGGGCTGCACGCCACGTGATTCACGTATCCTGCCCGCGCAGTGCAGCGCCATTGCTGGTCAGGGCGCATGCTGGTCAGGGCGCATGCGTAGTGCTCCTGCGTGGGCTGCCCGCCACGTGGTCCACGTATCCCGTGCATGGAGTGCAGCGCCAGCGCATGGACATGCGCAGCAGCTTCCCGGACGTGGGCTGGTCTTGGTGCGTCAGGGCTTCTCCCGCTTGGTGGCCTTGGCTTCGGGGGTCAGAGACGGGGTCTAGGAGCTGGGCAGCCCTTGCCCTTGCTGCAGGCGGGCATCGACCGGGCTGTTCCCTGAGGCATCCTTGGACCTTGGACGTGAAGGGGTTGAGGGGACGGCTTTCCATGGCCGCTTCCTCCTTCAGGAAGCCCTGCACCTGGTCCTGCACCGTGGCTGCTGCAGCTCTTGGCGCTCCTCACGCCCGGCACCCTGTTGCTCTCGTCAGCCTTCATCAGCGGGGTGGTCTCCTTCTTCTGGTGCAAAATGCACCCCAGGGTGGCCTCACGCTCCTCCGGGAAGCCATGTGGGGTGCTGATGGAGTTGTGGCAGGACTGGGGAGAGAAGCACAGCAGTCCGAGGGCCTTGACGGCGTCCCTGCTCCGTGGAACGTTCTGGGCCTCGGTGTCCTCCTGCTCCTCACAGTAAGTGAACATGGCAGTTGTTCTCGCCCCACCGGTCAAACTCACGAAGGACTCCTGGTTCCTTTGTGGCTTCTTCACCGATGTCCCTACACCGGACAGGAAACGGAATGTTGTCTCATTAATCTTACCCAGCTCTCTTTTGATTACTGTTTTCATGCTATAGTTTCCCCCACTCTTTTCCTGTTAATCTGTCTATATTCAAAGTTGCCATTTTCTTGCTTTTTTCCTGCTTGACAATCCCTGCCTTTTGCTTGCAGTGTGTAGATAATCGACACTTAGTAGTATTCCTGATACAGTTGAATTTACATTTACCATCTTGCTGGCTACTTTCTGTTTGTTCCATCTGTTCTTCCATTGGTTGCCCCTCTTCTCTGCCACCTTTTGAGTTTAATGGAGTTGTGTTTTTTTTTTTTTAAAGCCATTGTTCTGGTAAGCCCACCACGTGTCAAGATGAGCAAATTCTTGTCCTTATAAAAGATCTGTTTTCCAAATGTGCCAATTACTTGCCTGGATAAAGTGAACTGCAAGAATTTCCTGAAGAGTGACCTTATTTATTAGGCTGCAGCCTTATTTTTCTGCAGGAGCCTCTTGGAGCAAATAGTTATATTATGTTGACTCATGTCTTCTCAGCTGTTATCCTAAATTGCTAAGTTTAACTTATCTACAAGTAGGAGAATGGATAAAGTATGACATTGTTAGGTATTTGAATATTATATAGCAGTGAAAATTAATGTAGCAATGTGAACTAACATGACAATGATGTCTCAAAAGCAATGGAAAAAACAAGTTGTTAATGCATGCCTGCAGTATGAAATCATTCATTTAAATTCAAGAACACATTAGTAATGAAACTACAAATAAAAACAGAGAAATGATGAAGAGAAAATTCAGAATAGTTCCTGGCCCCTTCTACAAAATAAAGTAAGAGAAGGATGTGGTTAAGGATGTCACAGTGAGAGTTACAATAGCACTGCCCAGTCATTAGGGGGAATGGACTATTGGTGGTTCTTCCATTTTTACTTGTTTAAATGCTATATATATTGTACATTTTAAAAGATATTAATTCAAGGAGCAAAATGCTAATGTGGTATAGGAATCAAAACATACTTTGTCACTCTCTTCCCTTTTCTAATCAAGTACCATCTGGCATTCAGTCACCAATAAAATGGGGCATTTTCAAATTGCCTCCACACTTTAGCCCTCAATTTTATTTCTGTAAGATAAGGAGAAACCTTTGACTTTTTATTATTTTTTTCCAAAATATGTTTTTATTGATTTCAGAGAGGGAGAGAGAGAAACATCAATGTTGAGAGAGAATCATCGATTGCCTGCTTCTGCCCACTCCCTACTGGGGATCGAGCCCGCAACCTAGGCATGTGCCCTGACTGGAATCAAACCATGACTTCCTGGTTCATAGGTTGATGCTCAACCACTGAGCCACTCCGGCTGGGTGAGAAACTGGTTTTATAACTGCTAACGTTTCTTACAGCAATAAAATGCTTTGATTTTATAACTATACTAGGGGCTCGGTGCACAAAAATTTGTGCACTCAGGGGAGTCCCTCAGCCTGGTCTGTGCCCTCTCACAGTCTGGGACCACTCGGGGGATGTCCACCTGCTGGCATGCCTTGCCAGCCTGAGTGAGGGGCTGAGGGCCGTTTTCAGGCTGCCCATAGTCCCTTCAGGGTTCGGGTCCCTACTGGGGTGCCTGGCCAGCCTGGGTGAGGGGCTGAGGGCTGTTTTCAGGCTGCCCACAGCTCCCATTGACCCAAAGTCCCAGCCAGGATGGCTGGAATCAGATTTCTGGGGTTTATTTAGCTTCTATAATTGAAACTTTGTTGCCTTGAGCAGAGGCCCAGCCGGCCCAGGCAGGCAGTTTCCTCCATCGCTGGTGCAACAGCAGCTTCCTGTTTGCTCTAGCTCTGTGGCTGCTGGCCACCATCCTGCCTGGGTTAATTTGCATGCAGCCGCTCTGATTGGCTTGTGGATGTGGCTTGGCTTGTGGGCATGGCTTAGGTGTAATGGAGTGAGGGTCAATTTGTATCACTCTTCTATTAGATTGGACTAGGGGCCTGGCGGGGGGGTCCCTCAGCCTGGCCTGTACCCTCTCCCAGCCAGGGGCAGCTTCTTGGTTGCTGGACAGCCTGGGGCGCTCGGGGTATGGTAGGCTTCCCCCCATCGCCACCGGCAGCTCAAAGAGCCCGAGCTCCAGCTCGGGGCCCCCACAGGGCTGTGGACGGGGAACCCATCTAGAGGCTCCATGGGGAGCAAGACGTCTGCCTCGGAGCCAGCCCCGTACTCTTGCCCCAGCAGCTTGAAGAACTCCAGGATCTCCGGAACCTTGTTCAGGTTGCACAGTTTCATGCCGCACCTCGAAGGGCCACCACTCCCTGCCGCTGCCTGCCCCGTCCCCCTCCCCCACTGCCCATGCCGCACCTGCCGCTGCTCGCTCCGTGGCTGCCAGCCTCTATCTTGGCTGGGTTAATTTGCATACAACCACTCTGATTAGCGGGCTTGGCTGGTGGGCGTGGCTTAGGTACCTCGGAGAGACAGTTAATTTCCATATTACTCTTTTATTAGAGTAGATTTAAACCTCCCCCACATTAAAAAACAAAACAGAACCCACCAAACTGGAATCAGTCTATCATTACTATTTTGGTCTTTGGAGCAATATGCAACATGAATAAGAAATGCCATATTTACAATAAATATTGTAGAAAAGAGACATGTTGATGACATGATTGTAAAATTAAAAAACGCATGAAACTCTCAACTGTGAAAATTAAGATGAGAATTTGATAAAATGGTGAATCAAATTCATAAAATACTAAGTACTCAATGTTCCTTATATGATAAGTGCCAAGAGTAAGAAAAAAAGAAAAGATGTGGGTTAGAAATTGTCAGTGAAGACCTGTTAGAGTGATCAAAGAAGGTATCTCTGAAGAGATGACATTTCAGCAAGACCTTGAATGACTAAATCTGTCTTGACCTGACGTGGGGGATGAGTGTGAATGCCAAATTTTAGGAAGGAGGTCTTAGATTTAAAGGCCCTCAGGGACACAGCCGTTTTCAAGGGAAGGTTGGGAAACCCTGGCTGGAGTTTGAAAAAGGAGCTTACTGTGCATCGTCACAGACAGAGGGCGTCTTTCCCAGCTGCCAGCGATTGTACTGATTCTGGTGGGCTGGTTGCTGGTGAGCCAGGCCAGGAGATGGGAATAACTCCTTAAAAATGTCAGATTTATTCTCACTGTAGAGAAGAACGCACCCTTTTATCTAAGCCTCTGGTTTTAGGTATGTTGGAAGCATTCTTTTCCTGCAAGGGAGATGAAAACTTGCAGCAGCTGAAGACACCAGGGGCAAACCTTTTGTTCGGCAAAGTAGGTTGGTTCACTGCAGTGAGGGAAGGTATCGAGGTGACCCATGAAGTATGGTTTGGTAAGAAGGAACAGGGAGAGATTTTTTTTTTTTAAATGAGACTTGTGCTTGTGTTAAATGAGTCTTAGGAAGAGAATCATCTCTGATTGTTTGCTGTTATGGAGAAGTGGAAGTTGCAAAGCAGGGGTCGGGACATCTTTTGTAGAAGTCAGTAGCTCTCAAAGAGGGTCATTACGACCTTCTCCAGCTCAGTATGACCTTTGGAGAGATATTCCTTAATGTGAACTTTGGAATTGTCTTTATCGTGCCTGTTCTCACAGTCTGGTTAATGGTAGGTCTGATATTTAACATCTCAGAGAAAAAGTATAAAATGTCCCTGACATTTTTGGGAAACTAGGGCTGTGCTCAGTAGTTTTCTCAGCCCCACTGTGCTTGACATGCAGACTAAACCCTCAGAATAGCCACAGGCTGGCTTAGATGATTAGACCAACCCGCTCCCAGCCAAGTCAGATTGGCCCTAGTTAGGAATAGAGTCCTAATTGGATTGGCCTGTTTTGCTGAACTGCCAATTGAATGTAAATACATATATTTTCTGTTGAACTAAAAAATTTATTTTCCAAAAATATTACCCAAGGCAAAACAATCGAATAAACCAGTTCAAATGAAAATCTAGTTCTTTTTAAAATTTTTAAGTTGTAAAATCACGTAACATTAAATATATATTTTAACCATTTTTGAGTGGACAGTTCAGTAGTGTTAATAAGTATGTTGACATTATTGTGCAGCAGATCTCCAGAACTTGTTTATTTGCAACTCTGAAACTCTATATTCATTAAACTCCACCTTCGTTCCCTCTCCCTTTAGCTCGTGGTAACCCCTTTCTATTTTTGGTTTCTATGATTTTGACTATTTTAGATGTTTCATATGAGTGGAATCACACAGTGTTTGTCCTTTTGCACCTGACTTACTTCATTTAGCACAAATGTCCTCGTGGTTCATTCATGTTGTAGGCTGATAGGATTTCCTTATTTTTTAAGGTGGAATAAAAATTGTATGTCTATACTACATGTTCTTTATACACTCACTTGTCAATGGATAATTGGGTTACTTCTCTCTCTTGTGCTGTCTTGAATATGAATGTGCAAAGATCTCTTCAAGATCCTGGTTGTTTTTTAAAAAAAATATTTTATTGATGATTTTTTTGCAGAGAGGAAGGGAGGGGGATAGAGTTAGAAACATCGATGAGAGAGAAACATCAATCAGCTGCCTCCTGCACACCCCCTACTGAGGATGTGCCCGCAACCAAGGTACATGCCCTTGACCAGAATCGAACCTGGGGCCTTTCAGTCCACAGGCTGACGCTCTATCCACTGAGCCAAACTGGTTAGGGCAAGATCCTATTTTGAATTATTTGCATATATACATATACCCAGAAGCGTGGATTGCTGGATCATATGATAATTATATTTTTAATTTTCTGAGGAACCTCCAGATATGGAGTATTCAACAGTGCTCAAGGTTTCCAACTCTTCCACACCCTCACCAACACTTAATTTCTGTTCTTTTGATGTTGACACTCCTGATGGGTGGGAGTTGATATCTCCTGTGGTTTTGATTTGTTTCCTTGATCATTAGTGATGTTGACCATCTTTTCATGTGCTTGTCAGTAATTTGTATACCTTCTTTGGAGAAATGTGTATTCAGTTCTTTTCCCGGTTTCTAATTGAGTGATTAATTTTTATTGTTTAGTTGTAGGAGTTTCTTATATATTCAGTATATTAAGCCCTTGTTTGATACATGATTTGAAGTTGCTTTCTCCCATTACATAGGCTGCCTTTTTACTCTGTTCATTGTTTCTTTTGATGTGAAGTTTTCAAGTTTGGTGTAGTCCCATTTGTCTAGTTTTTTGTGCATGTCAGAAAGCAACAGTGC
>PVJC01020036.1:0-29596 GCA_004026665.1 Murina feae
AAAGAAAGAAAGAAGGAAAGAAAGGAGGGAGGGAGGGAGGGAGGGAGGGAGGGAGAGAAGGAAGGAAGGAAGGAAGAAAGAAGGGAGGGAAGGAAGGAAGGAAGGAACTGGTAGAATGAGTTCATTCTTCTCATTAACAGAATTTTTAAATGGAGAGGTAATAAAGTATAGGAGTTAAGGGAACAGATGTTGAAGACAAGACAGTATGGTTGAATCTTGGATATGAGTTATTTATTTAGTCTCTCTATGCCTCAGTTTCCTTTTCTGTAAAATGCATATAATAACAGTACTTGGATCTTTAGGTTCTCATGGTAAATTAATTTATAAACATTCTATACACATTTATAACATAAATGCATAATTCATATTTGGAATTGTAGTTGCTTATAAGAAGAGTTTGGTCAAAGAATAAAATCATGACTTTTCATGATATCTTGAAAGGGCTCACATGGTAACTTAAATATAATAGACTTTAAACAGATATTAGTTGATTTGATTTAATAAGGAAGGCAACAATTATTATTATTCCAAAAGAACTCCATAAGTATCAGAAACTGGATCCAGCCTGAATAACTGGAAAGGGCTGGCAAAATGCCAAGCTCTTCTTATCTCTGACCCTGATGGGCAAAACAACAGGGTCCACCCTACCATCGGCACCAAGCAGCATCTGAGGGGAGAGACAGGTCAGTACAGTGATGCAGGGGTGATGTTTTCCTATCAACCCGGAAACCACTCCTTCCCTTCTCTGCCCACAGAGTCCATGGTCACACCCACCTTGGGTTGGAAGGAGAAGAGCAGACTGGAGTCGTGTAAGGCTAGGAGAGCATATGACCTGAGAGTACCTTCTAATCTACTGAGATTTCCTCACACAGATGTATTAATATGTATAACTATGAGCATGTCTGCCGTCTCTAACCCACTCTCCCCTTGGCACACAGAGTGATCTTTAAAATATAGATCCAACTCTAGAATTCCCTTGCTTAAAACTTTCCAGGGGTTGAAGGAAATCCGACCTCCTCACCATGGTCTCCAACATCCTGATGGCTGCAGCCTACCATCCCTGCCTCCTCATGGTACATTTCCCTTCCTGTTCCTCACGGGGATGACACTGACCTACTTTCCATTCCTTAGAATGGCCAAGCTCTTCCCTCCCCAGGACTTGCTGCTCCTGCAGAGCCCACTTCCTGGAAAGATACTTCCCAGTGACTATATGGCTAACTTCTTCTCGCTGCTGCTGCTAACCACATCCCCTCAGAGGCTTTCTTCAAATACTATCCCTTTTGGATCCCCCTCCCTGTGCTAGCCCTATCACAGAGCTTATCACCATTTACAGTTATTTGTTCTTTACTTCCTGACATACCCACTACACTGTAACCTCTGGGAGGGCAAAAAATTATGTCTCCCTTGCTCCTGCTGCACCCCAAAGCCTAGCACACTGCATGCATATGCAGGACTCAGTACACACTGGATGAGTGAGCCTGTCACCTGATCATGGCAGTTACATGTAGGAGTGATAGGGCATTGTGAAGAAAAACACTGTTTAGTATTTTTGTGGTTCGCCCACTATTATAGACCAACTGGGATGGAAAGAAAGCATTTCTCTATCCCCATTCTAGGAAAGAAAGACTCAGCACATTTCTCAAAGTCTGACTTCCTAATGTATTACTCATGACCCCATCAACTATCTCTCAATCCCCCAACACGACTCCCCTAGCCTTCGGGGAGGATGTAAACTTCAGGGAGGAATCCTTCTGGTATGGGGTTGGGGGTGGAGAAGGGATGGAGGCCAGAGCTGGGGAACTGACATCTATTAGTCCACTTGAGAGAGAGAAGGCTGGCCCACTGCCAGGAGCCTGAGGAGGGGCCAGTCCAGTACCAGTGGGTAGTGTGAATGACAGGATGTGCCTCCACTCTGAGCAGGGCCCCGATAGGATGGTGTGTGGCTGTCGGGCGACTTGAACATCAATACTGGTGGTTCCTGTGACCCTTGCCCATGACCATGGGAAGGAGACAGAACCACCTGGCTTTAGATGGAGCCCTTGGACTGTAAGAGTGTCAGCTGTGAGCACAGCAGCATGGAGGCGCTTCCCTACTTTCTTGGCTCACGTGATGTCTGGGATGCCTGCAGAGCCCCAGAAAGGAGTACACGGAAAACTCCTGAAATTAAATGTCTCACCTCCTGACGTACAGTGGGAGCTCAGAGCTTGAATTAATTTGATATAAAAGTAACAAAAATAAGTGTGTCATTCCTTACATCTGAAAGTTCAGAACAAATTCACTTGATACATGGTCAAAAATGCTTATATATGTAGGAATGAAAGGATTTAGACATCAGAGATTTGTACAGGTCTTAGTCTACATTCCAAGCGCATGGAGAGAGCTTTGATTCTTTTACTGCAGGGGTGAGGAACCTTTTTTCTTCCAAGGGCCATTTGGATATTGATAACATCATTCACAGGCCATACAAAATTATCAATTTAAAAATTAGCCCAATATATTTGGTCAAATATTTAATTAACTCACCCCTATCACCTTGGCAGGGCCAGACCAATGATTTTATGGGCCATATTCAGCCCGTGGTCCAGACATTCCCCACCCCGGATTTTAATCCAATCTCCTTCCCACTTTAGGAAGCCCTATCTCTGGCTGGGGAACAGTCATCACGGTGGCTGATTGCCCTACAAGCTTCCAGATGAACTGACAGAGAAGCGCACTAGAGTCACTGACTAGAAGAGCAGCTCTTTTTTGTCTGTATTTTATTAAATACTAGAGGCCTGGTGCATGAAATTTGTGCACAGAATGGAAGTGGGGGTGGGTCTGGTGTCCCTCAGCCCAACCTGCACCCTTTCCAATCTGGGACTCCTTGAGGGATGTCTGCTGGTGGGATCGGGCCTAAACGGGAAGTCGGACATCCTTTTCAGCCAGGATTGCTGGCTCCCGACCTCTTGCCTGCCGATTGCTCTTAACCACTCCCCTGCCAACCTTCTCAATCCCTAACTGCTCTCCCCCTGCCAGGATGGTCCCCTCCAACTGTCCTCCCCTTCAGGCCTGGGTCCTCCCCAATTGCCCTCCCCTGCAGGCCTGGGTCCCCCACTACTACCCTTCTCTGCCAGCCTGGTCCCCCCAACTGTCCTCCTCTGTCAACCTGGTCCCCCCCCAACTGTCCTTCCCTGCCAGCCTGGTCCCCCCAACTGTCCTCCCCTGCAGGCCTAGGTCTCCCCCCACTGCCCTCCCCTGCAGGCCTAGGTTCCCCCCAACTGTCTTTCCCTGCAGGTCTGGGTCCCCCCCAACTGTCCTCTGCCAGGCTGGTCCCCCCAAACTGTCCCCCTCTGCCAGCTTGGTCCCCCCCAACTGCCCTCCCCTACAGGCCTGGGTCTCTCCCCCAAGTGCCCTCCCCTGCAAGCCTGAGTCCCTCCCAAATGCCCTCCCCTGCAGGCCTGGGTCTCCCCCAAGTGCCCTCCCCTGCAGGCCTGGGTCCCCCCCAAGTGCTCTCCCTTGCAGGCCTGAGTCCCTCCCAAATGCCCTCCCTTGCTGGCCATCTTGTGGCAGCCATCTTTGACCACATGGGGGAAGCCATCTTGTGATGGTCAATTTGCATATTACTCTTTTATTAGATTAGATTTTGTCAGCCCTGGCCGGTTTGGCTAAGTGGTTAGAGTGTTGGCCCATGGACTGAAGGGTTATGGGTTCGATTCCCCAGTCAAGGGCATGTACTTCAGTTGCAGATTCAATCCCCAGCCCTGTTCAGGATTCAAGCAAGAGGCAACCAAGTGATGTGTCTCTCACATCTCTCGTTCTCTCTCTCTCTCTCTCTCTCTCTCTCTCTCTCTCTCTCTCTCTCTCTCTTTCTCTCTCTCTTCCCCTCTCCCACTCTCTCTAAAAAATCAATAGGAAAAAAATATTCATTCTTCGGGTAAGGATCAATATAAAAAATAAAATAAAAATAAGTATTATTTTTAAAGTATTGTGTCTTAGATATAATCATATGGGACAAGTACTTGAGTTCAAACCTATCACTTCTTCTACATTTCCCTTAAAAGCATTAAGGAAATTAAAAAGGAAAGAATCACACTGCAAAACAGGAAGGTGTTCACAGAACATCACTAGCAACAACAGTCAACCCAACGCATACTCAGCTCTCGCCTCCATTCCATCTCTTCTCTTTCAAGCCAAAGGTTTCACTTAGGTAATTTGATTCTGAATAATTAGGTCAACAATATACCTCAGTTTAATTTACTTTCCTAGGATTCTAGTTACTGCTTGGTTGTTTATAACACCAAATCTTTGAGTGGATGACATAAGTACTCTATTTCAAAAAGTGGATACATTATTAATAAAAAATGAATCCCATCTCTGAGTATGGGATCACATCGCATTAATATTACATAGACTACTTACATAATTTCATGCTATAAGAAAACTATGTACTTTTTGTTTATAATAACAGAATATAATAAAGGTTTTCATTATTTCTCAAGTGATTTGCTTGAAATGTTTACTTTATTACATAAACTATTTTATTATTCTGCTGCTGTTTATTCCCTTGGCAAATAATCACTTGTATTAAAAACATCTATAGATGGAAGGATGGGGAATTGGAAGAAGGTAGTCAAAAAGTACAAGCAATCATGGATGTTAGCTGATCCTACTGTGGTAATCATTTCATAATATATGTAAATCAAGCAATCACGCTGTATGCTTTAAACTTATATAGTGATGTACATCATCACTATGTCCTAATAAAACTGGAAAACATAAAAACAAAAATAACATCTAAGATATATGGAGATGAACATCACTTGACCAAGAATGGGCTTTGTATCTTACAACTTATCTGACTACTCCTGTCTGCAATTAACTGGATTTTTGAATTAATGAATGAGCTTTTTATAATTAATGGGTCCACTGACAATTTTCTATTATTTCTTTTAAATGAATGACTTGGCTACAAGATTAACTAGCTTCATTCATGAATAAACTATCCAATCTTTGCTATTAACTAAGATTCATAATTCTTTTAAAGTAGGGTCACATTGATCAGCATGTGTTCCACTATAAACTGATAAAGAAGTAAAGAGATTCCAAGGTAAGGGATGAAGATTAATCATTACTAATTGGAATTCAACAAGGCTCACTGAAATTCACTGATATTTACAAAATATCAGAAACCAATGCTAGTATTTAAGATAGATGGAGAAAACCTCAGTATTTCAAAGAGGGTTTAGCTTAAGCATGCTAAATCATGGAATCATAAGGAACAAAATAGCCATGGTACTTGAAAATCCTATATAATAAAAGCATAATATGCTAAGTGTTCGGTCATCAGGTCATTCATACAACCAATCAAAGCGTAATATGCAAATGATATACTAAGATGGCTCAACCGCTTGCTATGACATGCACTGACCACCAGGGGGCAGACAGTTGAATGGTCGACCAGTCACTATGATGTGCACTGACCACCAGGGAGCAGACGCTCCAACCAGTCGGTTAGCTTGCTCCTGGGGTCTGGCTGATGGGACTGAGTGAGATGGGTTGGACACTCCCTGGAGCCCTCCCATGGTTCTGCCCAGGCTGACCAACTTCTTGCATCCCTACCATGGACTGGTGGGGTCCCTTGGCCTGGCCTGCACCCTCTCAGAATCCGGGACCCCTCGGGGGATGTCGGAGAGCCACTTTCAACCCGATCCTGCAGGCCAGGCAGAGGGATCCCACTGGTATAAGAATTCGTGCACCGAGCCTCTAGTATCTGCATAAAGTCCTAGAAAGGATATTCTTTCAAAAGAATAAGAAAGTAGTGGAAAATATTTCTTGCTTTATTTCTTACTTGGGTTTGTTCTCTGAAGTTTTTTTTTTCTGACTAGAAAAATAATATCAAGCAATCTAAACATCTAAATTAGCATCATTACTATTTAGGTAGAATAGAACACAGGTATAATTTGGTTTATTTTGACTTGCTTTGAAAATATTACCATATCTTCTATATTATGTAGAAATATTCCATCTAAGTAACTTTATAAACACATTTATAGCTGATGTAGTAAATATTATCATAACAACCATTCCCTGAAGTCGCTGAAAGAAGTGATTAAATTGCAAATTATAGAATACCAACGGGAAATATTTTTGTTTTAAATACGAATAGTTTAGAAGCTCATTTAAAAGTACATAAGACTTTAGTTAGAAAGAATAGAAAAAGTATATTTCTTTAGACCTAACAAATGATTTTATATTCACCTTTTGTTTTTCATACTGCAACTGTGTAAACATAAGAGTTAAAAAACCTCCTATATTTCAAACATTTCTACATAAACCACTGTACACAATCTTTCAATAGCAACTCCATGTCTTGTAGTTTTCAAGGTTCTTTAAAAAATATGTTTTATTTTGTACAGCCAGGAAGCAGCCTGTTTCCAAAACTAAATGTAACCTCAACCTTTTGCCAAGGAAATCCCTTTACCTCCAGAGAAAATAATTTCCTTGACAAAAGGTTGGCATTCCACTTACCCTTTAAAAAACAACAACACATACTTCTCTTATTATGAATGAAAAAATAGTCACAGAGACATCTCTTGGGTCAGAAAAAAGGAAATGAAAGTCACAAATAATTTTATGTATTTACTAGGGGCGCAAATAATTTTATGTATTTATACTAAATACATATTTTTCCAAATACAAAATTCTACAGCTAATTATATTAAAACTATTTTCAGTTTATAATTGGTGGTAGAAAAGTTACATATTTACCTACACGTCACTTAACCAGCAATCAGTGATTAACATGTTGAACTATCCAGACATAAGAAATGAACAACGGAAAGTTCTTGACTCTCAGGAAACGTGGAATGTTGCAAAGTCCATATGCTTTCTTCATAGAAATTCTTATTCTGCTCATACCTTTCTTATTTAAAACCAATCCTAGTACCAGTTTTCAAACAAATATGAAGTAGGCACTTCAGAAACATTAACATTAATCCTCCTAGCAACCCTCATAATTTAATCCTTATTTTATATATCAAGAAATTGAGACTCAGAGGTTAAGTAACAGTTTGTAAATGGCAGAGACATGGTTGAAATTTAAGTGTTTCTTACTTCAAAGCTTATGTTCACTTTTTAGCATGCAAGCTAAAGGATGTTTTCGGAGCTAAACAGAATGGAGGATTGGGATGGTCAAAAGCAGACAATGGAGTAACAGGAAAGAGAATTAGGGAAGAAACAAACAGAAAAACACTAGTAAAGACCCAAAATAAAAAGTCAAAAAGCATCACTATTAGGGGCTTTAGTGTAGGAATAAATGGTTCCCCACATGCTAGCTTTGGATGACTTCACTAAACTAATAAACAGTGAAACTATAACTATTAGTCATAACAATAGTCTGTGTCATCAAGAAAACACACACACAGTTTTGTTCAGGATATTATGTTAATAAGGCAGGAAGGTAGAAAATATATTTTAAACAGAGAACTTTTTAACCCAGTGGTTAAGATAAAAATGTTAATACTCAAGAGACAAAATTGAGCTACAAACAATTAATAGCTCAGTTGGGTCCTTGGAGAAGTCCTCTTTCTCCAAGGACCCAAGAGAAGTCCCCTTTCTCCAAGGACCCAAGATGTACCAGGTATTACAATATTATTTAAATTTATTTAGGTTTTTATGGATATACTAGGGGCCTGGTGCATGGATTCGTGCACCAGTGCCTTGGCCTGGCTTACAGGGATCAGGCCTAAACTGGCTCTCCAACATCCCCCCAAGGGGTCCTGGGTTACAAGAGCGTGCAGGCCAGGCCGAGGGACCCCACCGGTGCACAATCTGGGCTGGGGAGGGGACGAGGGAGGGTTCCAGGGAGTGTCTGGCCCATCTCACCCAGTCCCAACTGTTGAGACCCCAGATGCAAGCTAACCTACCAGTTGGAGTATCTGCTCGTTGGTGGTCATTGCACATTGTAGCTACTGGTCGAACAGTTGCTTAGGCTTTTATATAGAGAGATGCTTTAGGTCATGGGGATATGTGTGGCAGAACTTCGAAATTCGATTGTTATGGTGGTTAGTAGTTTGCATGAGCTTATAAGTGCTCTCTGCTATCCTCAGAGAGCAATTGTAAGATTCTTACGTCTTAACTTCCGAAGACTTCAGAAGAAAAAAGACAACTTTTAAAAATTGAAACTAAAAGTTCCTTAGATAAAACATAATGTCAATTGATCCAGTGACTTTTGTTGTTGGTTACCTAAAAAGCAGTTAATTTGGATATTTTCGCAAGACTAAATTTAGCTTGGATTATGCACAAAACAAACATACAATAAACAGCTGTTGAGTGAATGAATTCTGAAAGAAATGTTAAGGCAAATATAAATACTGCTGCTGCTGCTACTAATGATCATACTAGAACAACATGAATTGTCAAATGTGGTATTTTATTGTTTCATATTTGAATGTGGTCCTTCCCTAGGTGTGAATGATACGGGTACTATGTTCATGTTTATTTAGGAAGCGCTTTTAAAATTCAGCCCATTAGTTCTCTTTTGTTTTCAGACTCTGTTTTCCAATCACCCTACAAAATTTGAAGTTTATTTTTCAGATAACCTTGCCTGAGAAAAGTTGTTGCTGATCAGAAGGGTTGAAGTCTCTGGGGAAGGGGTAGCATTAGGAATTTAGTCCTAAAACAGCTAGATAGGGATCTAAGCTTTAACATTCAAATGCTTGTTGGAGCGATTCTCTTTCAATCCAATGTTCTCGTAGATTTTCTGATTTGAGGAGGGCTTTAGATATCTTCTAACTCATTCTTCCACCATGCAGAGCATTTTAATCCATCATCTTCGACAGGTTGCTCTCGGACCTCTGCTTCAAGGTACTTTCTCCTGGAGCTTTGGAGATAACTTTATTCCATTACGTACAAGCTCTAATGACTGGAAAGTTTCCCTTCATGCTGAATGAAAATCTTACTTTGGCATGGGTCCTAGGCCTAACCCTTTCACAGCCTTTGAGAAAGTCTTGTGCTACCTTTAAATAGAGTCACTGTTCTGAGATGACATCTTTATTGGAATCCATCAAGCATTGAACGTAGGTCACATATATCGTGAGGACTAGAGCAGTGAAGGCTATGCTTGTGTAAACATGACATTTACCTGATATGCTCTGTTGATCCTATCTGTAACCCTCAAAAGAGAAGAAAACAAAAACACTGGATTTACCAATTTTATAGAGTCAGAATCAGAAAAGGCCAATTTCCAGACTCAGAACTAATGAAGCCAATACTAGAGCACCTTGGCTGCTATTCTAACCCACATACCTGAAATTGCCCGGACTGTGGACATCTGTTTTAATGGAGTTGACTGCATACTCTGGCCTGTAGGTCCCACACCACACCTAGGATAGGAATAGAAAAAGGAAATTTTGTGCTTAGGTTTAATCAAGGATACTACTTACTTGTTTGGGCAGGTTGAGAAAAAAAGCAAACTTCCTACTGCAAAAATTAAATTGGAATTCTGCATTCCTCAACCATTTACTCTTTAAATACTGTTCAATGACAGGCAACCAGGAGCATAATTTAATTATCATTGAAATAATCTGACAGTCTGTTATACACAACAAAATTTAGTTAAGTCAAACGATCTGCCACAATTGATTAAATCACGAAAACTCCGCATGCATTATCTTAACTTACTATAAAATTTTAACTCAAAATGATTTTCATATCCATCAATCAAGAATGGGAGCATACCTGAGCAAAGTTCAAAAAGAAGAGTTGTTTGTGATTTAGGTCAAGTCCAGGAAGTAATTTTTCTTCGCCATTCTTTTTAACGTAATTTTGATAGGCCTTGGCAGTTAGTGAAACAGAAACATGATGTTTAGCATTTACAAATTTATATATAAATCTATGCAAAAGACCATATAACAGGTAATTAACTTTTTATATCAGAATCATCATAATATACTTAGATATGGCAACTTACTACTATTTCATGGATTAGAAAGAAAACTAGATTTACAAATGCTTTGAAAAGAACAGAAGAATGATTAACAAATGAGAAGAGTCCAGCACACGTCAAATGATCA
Source organism: Murina feae (assembly GCA_004026665.1). Classification (NCBI taxonomy): domain Eukaryota; kingdom Metazoa; phylum Chordata; class Mammalia; order Chiroptera; family Vespertilionidae; genus Murina; species Murina feae. The sequence goes on from PVJC01020036.1 coordinate 10,053, forward strand.
ACAAATGTCAGTTATCAATGGATGACTTAAATAAGCAATGAAAAGCTTATATAAATGTTGTTCTACTGATAGATGGATAAGTCCAGCTAGTTGGAAGAATGAATTGCCAAGAGAGTCTGTAATTGCTATATTTAGCTTAGTTACTACTCTTAGCAAAATATACTCATAGCAGACTTTGTTTGGGTGATTCTTGCCAAAAGTCAAGGGATTCTCTTAAGATCCATTAGAGGCCTAATAATCTATGACTCTAAAAATAAGAATGAGCAAGTATTTTGGCTCCTTGAAGACAGGACAAAACAAAGTGAACTTTAGTTACATTAGAAAAAAGGAATTTAGGTTATTTGAATGTCAAAAGGTGATCTCAAGTTAAGAGGATTTATGGACACTATTGAAAAATGTAGTGTTCTTCTATTTAAGTATACTTTAAGAAAGGGATTGACAACTAAATTTTTGAGATGAGTCATTTCCAATTTATTACAAAGGAAAGTGACCAATTAGATAAGCAGAAGATATATTTCATTTCTTTCTACTTGCCATTATCATAGATTTATTGAGTCTCTACTAAGTAAAAATGCTAGGTAAATGGAGGATACTTGAGACTGTTCTTTCTTAGGGAGTTCACAATCTAGAAGGGGACAGAGCACTAGATATTATAATTTCGTACGTGAGAAAATATTTGCACAAACTTTTTTTGCTGCATTATAATTCTTTACTTATTCTAGATGGGCATCTCCATGGAAGTGCCATCACCCCGGACTTTGACTGGATTTTTAAATCAGTGATTCTTAATCTGATATAAGAATAACTATAGGAGTATTAAAAGTACTGATGCCTTCCTCTTCTAGGCAAGATGGAGTGACAAGGATCGGGTAAACTACAGTCCCACTGAAACAACCTAATGATGGACAAAACGTATGAAACAATGGCTTGCATTACACTGGAAACTGGGAAGAGGGGGAGAAATTTCTCTGAGATGGTGAACAAATAAGATGAGCCCTGTGATTGCCCCAGCTTAATGCCTTCAGTGTTTCCAGGCTACAGCACAGAGAAAGGAAAACCCATCAGAGTCCAAGGGACTCCGAGAGCTGAGGACAAAACGTTTAGGGATTCCAAGGACAGGGCACTGAAGAAGAGAAAACTGCAGGGATAGAGGATCTCCAGCAATCAGATGGCCCTCTCGAATATTCACCTGAGAATGTGGGTATGCATGTGAGCAAACTACTCAATGCTAGTGAAGGAAGGATTAGAGATAAGGCCAAGGATTAGAGGTAAAAACGCCTGGTATGCACACTTAACAAAAATGAAAGACCTCAAGATTCACACAGTAGGGTCTTGCCTCAGTAGTGGAGAATAATTGTCTTTAGACCAAGCAATTCCCTAGTCCCACTTAACAAGTTATAGAACCAAGATCCAACAGGACCACCAGACCATTTCTGAGGAATTTAACTGGGTCTTAGAATAAAGCTAAAAAATATAGGAAAGCAAAAATACTCAGCTCTCAAAGATGTAAAATGCCCAATGTCTGGCATCCAGCAAAAGGAAAACTACCAAGCATTCACAGCAGCAGCAATTTACCATCTCCCAGGACTTGACAGGGCTTCATTCTTCAGGAAGCTTTGCTGTCAGTGTAATTGCCCAAGTCTCAGACTCTGATAATCCGTCTATGTTCACTGTCAAGTCACAGGCCCCACTGTTCTCTCTCCCACATAGTTCTGGTGCTGCCTCTTTCCTGATCCAACTACTGAGCCTCTCCTCCTCTCCTTTAACCCACAGTTCATTTATAAATGTGGTTTATGTTGAACAAATAACCTTACGTCCTCATCCACTCCATGGAACATTCCATTCACTTTATCATGGGGACACCTTGTCAAGTAGATTCTGCTCCTTCTCCCACATCTGGGCTACCTCAGGGTTGGAAGAAGCACTCAACGTTACCCTCACTCCTCGTTGTTGCTTTCAAGACCAGTATTCCTCCACTCTTTGTGCAAATCCCTGCTTTTTCTTGTGCATCCTCCTTCAATCCTTGTTTAAATGACCAAGTAATGATATCATTTAGGGAGCGTTCACAGCGTTATCTTCAGCACTGAGAACAGTGTCAACACAGAGTAAAACCCTCCTTGAGTATTTGTTGAATGCATGAGTTAATGGAGGGCTAAATGAGAATCTAAGGAATTATCTGTGATTAACTCCTCTGGCCATAATAGTTTGGATGACTAAAAGGCCACATGCTGAAACCATGTCATTTAGTCCTTCACTGTATCACTGTAAGTGAACTGTGGTTTATGCTGATTATAGTTCCTCAACACTTCTTCACCTGTTGTGAAACTGACGGTCCTGTTTGGTACATGGATCAATGATTCTGAAATAATTCTTTTTATGGGGCCTCTTTTGTCATAAGTTTATTTCAGAGATTATTTCTTAGCGAATGGTTGCCTCCTCTGTGGACTCGCCTATCTCCTTATTTCTGTTGATATAATGCTCTGTGTTTCTTCTTCTCAGCTTCATGTGTTCAGCTCAATCGCAACTGCATTGCCCCTGCTGGTTAGCATATTTACCATCCCCTTTCTCCTTATATTTTCCATTTTAATCTTTTGTTGCTTACATTATGTGTCTTTTGCAAAAGGCTTTGAATGAGTGAGTGACTGAATGAATGAGTATGATAAATATACACTCCAACTACTAAAATGGGAAAAATATTATTACTTACTCTGTATGCTTGGCCAATACCTCCATTATCAGCAATGTTTTCTCCCAGGGTATTAATCCCATTGATCTATAAAAAACAAAAAGACCCTTAACTATATTCTGGTTGTTAAAAAGCATCAATAATTCACTTAAGATTGGATATATCTAAAACTTTTCAAGAGAATGCTGATGACATACATGCTGTCCACCTGCTAGGTCCCAGGAGAAGTTTCCGTACTGGTACACCATGCATTCGGATTGGTCTTTGAAATTATTTGCAGACTGTTGTGTCCACCAATCAACAAGGTCTCCATCTTTGTTAAAATTTCTGCCTAGAATATATTTATTCAAGTACAATGAGAACTCATTACATCAAAAATTACAATAAGATATTTTTCATTCGAAGTGCCAGAACTGAAATACCACTGTGTGAGAGGACATTAAATTGAACACATAATGAGAGGAACTGTTATTCTTTCTCATTCAGAGTTGATGACATCTGGACTGATGTGCCTTAGAATCAATTCAGATAGTTCACTGACCTGGCTCTTAAGACCTCAGCTGAGGCCACCAGATAAACATTCCCGAAATAATGCTTTATATCTGTTAGATGGTTTCTACTGAAACCATGTCTGTTTCATTTGATATTTTGAGATTTTAAAAAGTCAGTATTTTCATTCTGGCACTCATTTCATACCTCAAACTCTTAAGACATATGGTAGACTCAGTTTCCCTCTACTTCAAGTATAAAGAAAAAGTTACCTTTCCTCCTGGAGCTTTCCTGCTAAACCTAAATACATTGATCTTTTCCTTTTTTCAGATATATTTATCGATGTCATTTGATTTGACACTGAGTTTTGTCATCTTTGTAATAGTTATCCATGATGTAGTAAGAAAAGGGATATGAAGACAAACTATCTGAACTCACATCTTTGTTCCACCAATTTCTAGCTTTGTGACTTTAAATGAGTCTTTTATGTGTCTCTATTTTTCCCCCATTAATAAATGGAAATAGTATTAGTATCTACCTATGAAGACTACTGTATAGTTCACTGAGTTAACAGACACTTAGACCTTTTCAAAGTTGTTCCCTTCACATCTCCTTTTCTTTCTCTGGATCTCTGTCTAGTTAAGGTGTAATTGCTTTCTCTTTATTGTTCTTTATTTTCTTTCTCCTTGCAAACCAATATTTGTCATAGCTTCAACTATCACCTCTTTACATATCTCCTGACTTTACTACTTGTCTTCTGTTTCACTGAAACTCTAAATCTATTTTGCCAATCAAAAAACTGTTTCGCATTATGTAAATATTTAAGTGCCCACTGTTTGGAAGGCCTAAACTAGGTAGTAGGTTAAGATGAAAAAAAGAAGAAGTCACACACCATAAACGATTTAAGACTCTATGGCTTACGGGCACCTTAATGTTTAATTTTTTATATCTCATTTTAAGACGTGGACCTTGCCCTCTAAAAGTCTGGAGAACTAAGACATAAACACTCATAAAATAAGACTATCATCATCAGTGTTTTCTCAATGTGAATATTTGCTTTATTCCATCAGGGCTTACCTCACTACTGGAAATTTCTGAACTTCTTAAGCACCAATTTAAAAGGAACACTAAAAGTGTGGTGATTAAGCCAGTGATACCTGGGTGAATGTTATCTTTGTATTGCTAAATTATAATAGCTCTTAATCAGGTTTCTGAGGCTATATCTCTGCCAAAGGAATGTCAAGTGCACTTTACCACTGTCATCGAAGCCATGGGTAATTTCATGTCCTATGACCATGCCGATGCCCCCGTAGTTCAACGACTTAGACTGCTGGGCACTGAAGAAAGGGGGCTGCAGGATGCCGGCCGGGAAGACTACAAGGAAAGAAGATGGTTAAGGATTACTTGTGGCTTTAGTTTGGGATGACAGGACTGGAGTTGGATTCTTGCCTGCTAAACTGTTTTCTAGTATGTCCCATTTCATTTAATTACATACAAAAATCTTCTGTGATAGAAACATATGCAACTCTTTTATTATTGATAACAAAGACTTCATCCCAGAGTGACACCATTAATCTGTGATTTAGAACCATAATCTACTTGACAGTCTTTAGTAAAATTTTTTTCTGCCAAAAGGAGTTTAGAGCAAGGGAAAATTATCATCTTCAATCACAAGGTCTTTTCCCCACTGTAAAGGTTTGGGGAAAATAGTTACTTAATATCACAAGTATTACTTTTAATGTTATCGCTAACATTTTATCCATCTTTAATAGCTTACTAAATAAATAGAGCCACTCAATGGAAGGTATCTCCAATCGCATATCCGATTTTTCTTTCATCAAGAAATCTATGACTGTATATTTCCTTATTTATGATTGTTGTTCTTTTTCTCCTACCCCCCAACACATCAACTATTAGCCCTTGGAGAGCAGAGATTTGTGTTTGTTTTTGAGCTGAGTTTTTTTCAGTTCACTATCTCCAGCACTTAAAACAAGAATAGTGCCTGGAACATTCTAGGTGCTTAGAAAAGGTGTTGAGCAAATTAATAACCATCTATCTAATCTAATAAAAGAGAAACATGCAAATTGACTGCACCTCCACTATGCCCAAGCCATGCCCACAAGCCAATTAGAGTGACTACATGCAAATTAACCCAACCAAGATGATGGCAGGGAGCCACGGAGCTGGAGCAAGCAGGAGGCTTGGTTGCCTCGGTGATGGAGGAAGCCAAGCTTCCTCCCTGCCCTGGCTGGCTGTGGCCTCTGCTCAAGGCAATGAAGTTTGACTTATAGAAGATAAATCAATCCCAGATACCTGCTTCTAGTCAGCCTCGCTGGGAGCTTAGGTTGCTGGGGGCCATGGCTAGCCTGCAAACAGCTATCAGCCCCTCACCCAGGCTGGCCAGGTACCCCAGCGGGACCCCCACCCTGATCTGGGACACGCTTCAGGGCAAACCAGCCAGCCCCCACCCATGCACCAGGCCCCTATCCTATAATAATAAAAGGGTAATATGCAAATTGACCCTAACAGAAGAACAACTGGGAATGACTGGTCACTATGACACACACTGACTGACCACCAGGGGGCAGATGCTCAATGCAGGAGCTACCCCCCTGGTGGTCAGTGTGCTCCCACAGCCAACTTCCTGTGGCTGGCCAACCTCCTGCAGTTCCCCTCGACCCCCAACCCCTGGCCGGCCCTGATGGCCCCAATCAGGACTGGGTAGCACTGGGCAAGATGGCCCTGATTGGCCCCAATCTTGCCAGCCAGGCTGAGGGATCCCACCCAGGCACAAATTCGTGCAGCAGGCCTCTAGTGATAAATGAATAAATAAATTTACTATGGTGTCCTAAAGACTTTGGTAAATAACAATTTTTATAGGTGTACTCTGACATCTACATTAACTTGTTAACTTTCTACACTTAGCTGTCTTATTGTTTAAATTTCATGTGTCAAACATCAAACTCCTCATTTTTCCCTGTAAGTCATCACTCTTTTGACTTTATTATTTCTATTCATAGCATTTGAAGGGTAATTCACCCAAAGTGAACATTTCCTGCTTATCTCAGATACCTCCTTTCTTTAACAAAGTCTTACATAATCTACTTAGTCAAAGAATGGATCATAAAAAAAAAAAATGGATCATGCAGCTCAGCTGGGTGTGGCTCAGCAGATGATCATCAACCCAGGAACTAAGAAGTCACTGGTTCGATTCCCAGTTAAGGCGTATGTCCAGGCTGCAGGCTCCATCCCCAGTCGGGGGTGTGTAGGAGGCAGCCAATCGATGATTCTCTGTCATCGTTGATGTTTCTGTCTCTCCCTTCCTCTCTGAAATCAATTTTTAAAAAAAGAAATAAAAGAATGGATCATCCACTTCCCTCTAGGAGCAGCTTTTCTGTTTTTCTCCTTCTGTCAGCTTTACCCACACCATCTTCATTCACCCTCATTCCTTTCCTTAGAATTAATTTCCTAATTGCCCTTACCACTTCCTGTCTCACCCACCTATAATGTATCCTAAATCTAATCTATCCTGCAGCCAGATTGAAGTGCAACTTGACTAATTACCACTTCTCTGCTAAAAACCTTGGTGGCTTACAGTTCTCTAAAGAAACGCCAACGCTTTTGCCTGGTCTGGCTCCACACCTCTCTCCTACTTGCCCGCCTCCCTCATGCAACTCCCTTTGGTTCACAATGCTCATAATTTAGTAACCTTATTTTTCATGTTTGAAAACTCTAGTATCCACTGAATAACTGAAACATTATGTTCTGGGACAAAAAAATATCATTAATATAATATCTATTTGCTTGCAAAGCCCTGGGCCATCGCGATGTGGGGCATCAGGAGCACATAAGAAGTGCCCTGACCTTAAAAAATTTAATATCTAGTCAACACCGAGTAGCAAATATTGGGGTGAATATAACATAGGTTTGCATGTGTTTCAGGGGTAAATATTAGATATTTACAGAGACTTTGAAAATACACTGGGCAATCTAAGTGTTCCCCAGACATCTTAAAAAAAAAAAAAAAAATCTGTAAAGTTGCTATAGCATTCAAAATGACCGAATAACAATAACAAAAATACTTTTGTCCTTGGTGAATTTTAATGAAAGTTATACCTCATATGTGGCTGCCTGAGCTAACAACAGTGCCAAGAAATAACTTTTAGCTTAAAGTATAAAAATTATGTGCAGTACTTTATTAACTTAAAGTGAACATTATCTCCCACACTATGTACTCTGATTAAAATCCACCCATTATATAAATGCTCTTATGAAACGTGCTAGCAAGACTAAATGTTATCTGTAAAGATCCTACTGCTTTAATTATACCCTAATATGCCATTCTTCAGGCGAGTGATAAGATTTTTATGGCTCCTATTAAATACTAGTCTTCAAGTTCAGCTTTGCAAATGATGATTTCTCCTTTTTCTCTGTCAGCTAAACCTCTATGATGAGGCTTTTTGCCATTGGCCTTATCACTCTTAGTAGGAAACTTCACAACTCTTCATAATAACCAACTGCTTAGTTGTGCATATTTTATGGATGTCAACAAGCTAGTTAATTAAATAAGTCATTAGTCCATGAAACAAAAGACTAGGCTTCTCCCTGCTCCCTCCCCCTCACTTCCCTGGTTCATGTTTTTAAGTCTGCAAATAATTAAATTTTAGAATCTTTGATATAAAACTCATGATTACAATTAGGTAAAACCAATTTTTGGTATAAAAACTAAATTCTTTTTATATTAAATATCTGGAAATACTTACCCTTAATTTTCAAGTCTCAAAATAAGACTCCTAAGAATGAATGAGACAACTTTAGAAAACTTTCTCATCTCAAGATAGTCATAGACCACTCAGGCTGAGTAAACTAAATATAAATAATCTACAGATTTCCTAAAGTTTAAAAAAATTTTGATTATTAATGAAAAAGGAGAATGCAGAAGAACTAAGTATTCCCTTCTGACATGATCATTTCTTTGGATAAGATTTTAAGGTTTAACTTACAGGGAAATATTTGACAGCAGTAAAGGTTGCCAGAGCTCCATGGAGCAAATATACAAGGAATAGAAACCAGTGAGTGAATTAAATACTTTCAGTGTACTTTGCTGCCATGGAAGATGACTATTTTTCAGGTGAAGTGAATCGGTGGGGTGCATAAAATTTGGAATGTAGCCTATATGTATGAGTTATGACAAAAGGTGGCAATTGAATTAAAAAGGAGTAATTATTACTATGAATAACTCCCTGTATGATAATAAAACATATTATTTTTTTTACCATAACATAACAAAACAATCCCATGAGATATTGTATGCAATTTAATTGGGATATTCGTGTGAAGGTGGTAGGGTCATCTATGACACACATGTTATTTTATACCAATTCTGATTCTATAATGCACATAATATCAAATCCATGAAGACAATGTTGCAAACATTATATATTTGTGTATGCACGCACACGCTCGCGTGCGCGCACACACACCCTCCCCCCACATTTTTATGAAGAAGAGGGAGATCAGCACCTTCAATTATTTTTAGTTAAGACAATCCCCACTTTGAAGATTTCAATGAATTGTCAAAAGAGAAAATGTTTCATATCAAAGATTTCTCCTCTCAAATGACACTTTCCCTTTCTCTGAACTGCTATTATTAGCAGACAAGCATATGAAAAGAAGTTGATAATTTTTTTTAAATTTGGTATTTCCTTCAGATGAATTTATCTTAAGAATCTTAAAAAATGTCTTTCTTATATATGAAAAATGAGTATTGCAGCCAATTCTTGATTATTCAGATGTTAATGGTCTACTTTGTGAAATGTTAGGCCACTTTACCCTCATTTTCTTTTAGCTGTGTGCTTGTTTGGTTTGAGGGCATTAAATACAAAATGGGAACATTCCCAAGTCTTCTCTGATAAGAGAATCTCTGACGTGGATCAATTTTGAGCCAGCTCCAGAAATATGGGGTAACTCAGAGCCAAACAAGGATCTGTCTGGCCGTGATCTATGTGTACCTGCTCTGGAGGAGAGCTGAAGACCAGCGAGGTCTTATGGAGGGTTTGACTGGCTCTTCTCATTGGCGTGGTTCAGCACTAAGTCTGAGAGGATCCAGGGCCCTATCTGAGTTGAATTAAAATGAAGCTATATCCCTTAGTCTGCCCTAACGCAGAACCAAAATCCAGTCTGCCTTACATTGCCTTGGGATTCCATTAAAGGTTATTTATCCCATTTAAGTCCAAGTCTAGAATGAACTAGATGTTACACTGACAGAATTACTGAGCATCAAAAAGAGGTCTTCATGCTCGGGCTGCATGGCTCAGTAGTTGAGCTCAGGAGGTCATGGTTCATTCCCATTAAGGGCACATGCCCGGGCTGTGGGCTCCATCCCCAGAGTGGGGTGTGCAGGAGGCAGCCAGTCAATGATTCTATCTCATCATTGATGTTTCTATCTCTCTCCCTCTCTCTCCTTTCCTCTCTGAAATCAATAAAAATATATATTTTATTTTTTTAACTGAAAAAACTCTTTACCAGATGTTTTCTTTATTGTTGCTCAGTTTACTTTTAGTACACTGTGTATTTGTGTGTGTGTTTGTACATGCATGTATGTGTATGTGCTTTTCAAAAATTTTGTTTTATTGCTTAAAGTATTACAAAGAGTGTTAAAATATATATATATATTTTTTAAAAAGAGGTCTCCAAAGTAAAGACTCTTTAGCAATAAAAGCACTTCTAAGAAAAAGTTTCAATGGTTTTGAGGACCACATTACAGAGGATAGACAGGCCCCGAGTTGATCATTAAATGGGCTCTGGTCTGAGTTTAGGTAATCATTCCACTAGCTGGGATGTGTATGAGCCTGGAAAAGACTTTGAGCTAATTGATCTTAACCTGGTGCACATGCCTTACTTATTATCTACATGTTATATAAAAACAAACTTTTCTGATTACAAATCATTTGCATCTCACATACCAAAATAAATTCCAGCTGGGTTAAAGATTAACTCAAAAAATAAAAACCATAAAAATACAAAAGAAAATGTTAATAACTTCTTAATTTAACTCTTTCTAGGTTTAAAAGCAATGAGAAAAGGTATAACCAAACTTTATAATAAAATAAGTTGTCCAATTTCTTTAAAAGTTTATTTTTTAACAACGGTAAAAGTCTTACAGGATCTTTCATCATTTCTAATCTAATCATTAACAGAATTCAAGAAAAATGATGCTTAGGGCAGACTCTGAGATACAAAACAAGTAGTTTAGGATAATGCTGGAGTTGTCTCCCCTCCTGGTTCTTGACCACATTTAGAACCCTGGAGAGAGTATACCTGGAGAAGCTGGCTATACTGTTTAGAAGACCCCTGCTACTACTGAATTAGTTGGGTGCCTTTCTGCGCACTAGAAACCCTTAGGGAAAAATGAACCCATTTATGGGATACTTATAAGAAAGCTTAGTGATGTCAAGGTCTTCCCAGAAAAAGAAAAAAAATGTATCTTTGTTATATTAAGCCATTTAATTATTCAATATGTCATTTTACTCATGTATTCATTTCTTTTTTTCCCAGATTTTTTTTATTGCATAAAGCATTGCAAAGATTAGTACATATATCTCCTTTCCCCCCCCCCCTGCCCTTCCCTCAGCCTCCCCACCCCCCTAGTGTTTTGTGTCCATTGGTTATGCTTAAATGCATGCATAAAAGTTCTTTGGTTGATCTAATCATGTATTAATTTCCATGCACATTTTAGCCACATTACTATTAGTGAATGTATGAAATTTTTTTCTCTGTGGTCAAAGTGGGTAAGTATAATTTCATATGGTTCAGCCTAATATAATTGACTTTTCATCTCTCTCTCTTTTTTTTTTTTTTTTTGAGCCTCATGGAGTCTCCTAGAAAAAAAAGATGATATTAAACAGGACCATTTCCACCAAAGCCAGAATACAGAATTGCCAGGAAAATGAAATCTCTTAACATGTTGTTCTTGGAGCCTTGAACCACTTTAAGATGCTGATACTTAGGAAGTCTTTAAGTCAATCTAACTTTATAGAGATACTAGAGGCTCAGTGCACAAAAATTTGTGCACTCTGGGTGGGGGTCCCCTCAGCCCAGCCTGTGAACCTCTCGAAGTCTGGGATATCTCGGGGGATGTCCACCTGCTGGCTTAGGCCCACTCTCCAGGGGATCGGGCTAAGCTGGCAGTCAGACATCCCTCTGGCAGCCCAGGAGCTCTCAGGGGATGTCCACTTGCCAGCGGGAAGCAGGCCTAAGCTGCAGTTGGACATCTTTAGTGCTGCAGAGGAGGCAGGAGAGGCTTCCACCACTACCGCTGTACTGGAAGCCGTCAGCTTGGCTTGTGGCTGAGCAGAGCTCCCCCAATGGGAGTGCACTGACCACCAGGGGGCAGCTCCTGCATTGAGCTTCTGCCCCCTGGTAGTCAGTGTGTGTCATAGTGATCAGTCGTTCTGCTGTTAGGGTCAATTTACATATGACCTTTTATTATATAAGATAAGGTGCTTTAAAAAATAAAAGTACTTAGAAATAAACCATTTAACGAAAAATGAGAGTATTGCTTTAAAAAACTATCTAATATGATTTGTACTGACTTAAAATTTGCAACTATCATGAAAAGAGATATATAAATAAATTTACTTTCAGAGTATATTCAATAAATCAGTTACTCAGCCTCAGCTATGCTTTTATGGGTAGTGTTACAAAGTAGTCATGCAAGTCACTACAGGTTGAAAACAATACAGGGATAATAAAGCATTATTTAGGAATAGATCTTACCTATTTGATTTCTACCTGACGAATAAAATGCATTGACCACAGCTGGTCCACTTATCCACCTATGGAAAACATGACGAGACATTATAAATGACATTGCATTGTCTAATTCAATCTACTCAACACAATAAAAGGATTGTTACTATTCCCAGTTGAATGTTCACTTTCTGCTTGAAATATGATCAACAAATTAAAATTAGCTCACTGGGTGAGAAAGCTCATTTGAAGTATTTCTACTTGAAAAATCAGAATATATCCAGGTCTGCAATCTGTTATTTCATTTGCACAAAATATATCTCATCAGAAATTGCAATGGATTAAGGTTATATTGAAATTCATTTAACTTTATGTTCCTGATACCAGGTAACTATGGCCAACAATTTTGGAGCAGTTGACATTACATGAAGAAGTAATGTGGCTCTGATCATTGCTGTTTAAAATTATTTTTTAAAAAGAGATATTCCAGCTAACTGAGCAAAGGTTTATTTTTTGTATGATGACTGTAAAATGAAATCCAGGTGGTTCTTAGATTTGTCTATCTATGTATAGCATGACTTAGGCTCTGAAGAAAATCTACAGCTCTTATAAAATACATCTCAATTCAGAAGACTCTAATTTAGTTGCTGAAGGGGTGGGGTGACTGGATAAAGAAGGTGAAGGAAATAGCTAATGAATATATATGCATATCCTTTGGACAGGGGTAATAATTTGGTAAAGGCCTGGGAAGAGGGAGATGGGGGAGGATGGAGGTAGGCAAAGGGAGGGAGGAAGGGGGACTCCTGTACTAATGTCAACATTAAAATTTTTTTTAAAAAAAGACTGAATTAGAAAATGAAAAATATAGCTTTCAGACAGTAATTTAAGGATAGTGTTAAGCTAAAGGATAGATACCAATGTTCCCTTGTCTTTCTATACAAATGTTACAAAGACTGCATATCAATAATCATAATCAAGTACTTTTGTGCACCTGGAGTATTATTCCCATCTTAATAGACTAATTAGTTTAATATATTAGCCTAATAATAGACTAGTATACATCTTTATGCACTAATTGAAAAATGGACACGATTAACTTCAGATTAATCTCTTAAATATCAGCACACATGCGAACACTTAAAACTACTTCATTGCAGTTATTCCAGGCAACTATAATGTAGCAATTATTATCCTACTCATGCAAGGAGCTTACAGTAATTAGTACAATGAGGTTAAGTCAGAAATGTTTCCAGACCCTGCTTTGTGATGTGAGCAGTACAAAGTCAGCTGCCTGAGTCAGCATTTTAGCTACAATTTCTGTAACTATGGTGGGAGGTCAGATGTGAGTCCCATTGTGCTCTCTTAAAAATGACTGCTGGAGAGCCAAATATAACAAGTGTCTGATAAATTCCAATTAAGTATGGGTTTTATCTCCAATAACATGACTAAGATATTTATATAAAGGATTTGGGATTTTTAAAATCCAGATAACGTTTATGAATTTTTCCTTAGGAAGAAAATAAGTTTGAAGACAGAGAGTGTGGGAGGGGAGATGGTTGATCAATGTTTCCTTCTTTAGTTTGATGGTGTTGTTTTAAACAGAGAAAAAACATTTTCTAACAGGACGCTATCTGTGCCTGACATATCAGTCCTCCCTAATTTAATTGCAGCTGACTCACCAATATTTTAATTTCTTGAAGGTTGATGATTACAGTCACATAATCTTATTTATTTTAATTAAACTCTTCTTGCTTCCCACATGATCGGTGATGACTCACCACAAAAACATGTATTTGTAAACACAGGGAGGCCAGACTAAAACCAAGAGATCAGAAACTATATAACACAAGTAGATTTTGTTTGTGTGACCAAAAAATATTATGAAAGAAAATATTTATATGAATAAGAATCACGATCAGGAAAAGTGATGATTTAGGAGATATATATATATATATATATATATATATATATATATATATCACATAGTTATGATGACTCAGGTTCAAAGTTGTCTGAAAAATGTGCTCATTCTTGTGGTGACTTTAGAGCACTATCTCTGACGTGTCCTCAACACTTTGATAGTAAATATGTCAGTAGATTTTATGCACAAACAGCTTATACTTACTTTGTTATAAAAGGTAACATGTTTCCAGGTCTCAGCCATTTTAAGGTTCAGTTACTCAATTATGTACTTCTGATGTAGTGACAGTACATGGGCTTTTATGGGTAATCGCAAGTAATATGCAAATTATTTGGTTCTGGATTCAGGATCAATGCTAATATTGAAATACAAAAGGTGCCAACCCAAACATTAAAAAAAAATAATTACATTACAGAGGAAAGGAACTAGACATATGAAACTAATAATTTAGACAGCGACAGATCTCAAAAGTAGGACATAGATGAATGAAGTTTATATTGCCCATGTCATGTTTATTGCTTTTGTAAAAATAAATGTCGTACCTTTTGTTTGGTATTTTCCTGCTCTTCTGTTACATTACTGTGTAAAGGCTTAAGAGTGCATTTTGATTAATGTTTGTAACTTTCCAGCAGGGAGAGTTTTGCATATTAAAATGTCCACTGTGAATTATACCTTCAAGAAAATAGGTTGCTTGTTATGAGCACAGAATGCTCAAATAAAATCAGAATCATGGTGGTTAGGTTCAGAGAGCACTAGTGTTTGGCGTTTGCCTTTCCTTCCTTGAGATCTTTCTCAGTGTGCCCTCTAATCACCTCAGGGCTAATTTGCCCAAATTCATTTGCCTAGGACATACTGTTCCTGGGAATGACCAGAATGGGAAGTACTCTGATTTGATCACTACATCTTAAATGAATGAAGATAACAGCTGCAGACTCAATGTCTAAGAAGCTAAATTAATAATGAATGGATTAAGAAGCACAAGTTAGTAGTTACAAAATAGTTACGGGGATGTCAAGTATAGCACGGGGAATACAGTCAATAGTGTTGTAATAACTACATATGGTGCCAGGTGGGTACTGGAAACATCAGGGGAATCTATCAAGTGTATGATTGCCTAACCACCATGCTTTACATGCTATACAAAGTAATACAGAATGCAAACTGCAATTGAAAAATAAAATTTAGCCTGGCTGGTGTGGCTTGGTAGTTTGATTCCTGGTTAGGGCACATGCCTGTGTTGCAAACTCAATCCCTAGTGTGGGGGAGGGGCGTGCAGGAGGCAGCCAATCCATGATGATTCTATCTCATCGATGTTTCTATCTCTCTATCCTTCTCCCTTTCTCTCTCTCTAAAAATCAATAAAAACATTTAAAATAAAAGTTTTACAAAAGTAGAAAAACAGTGCTAAAACAAATTTTTTTTCAAATTAAGTGGTATTGTAACAAAACTAGACGTTCTTTTGACTTGGATGTAGCCTCCAAGTTTTGAGAGGCACTTCCATTCATGTAAGACAGACAAATTCACCCATGTACAGAAAAGTGGAAATGTGCAGCAGAAGAGAAAACCAAATGGTGGTGATTCTTGCCCTAAAATAATGGACAGAGCAGGCTACCTTCAGAGTTGCAGGTCAGACACCAGCAGCCGCTTGAACAGGTATCAAGCCTGAGACATGAGTCAAATATCACCCTGTCCTTTTGGTTTCTCTTCCTGCCTCCTAGGTCTGGGTGTGTAGGAGCAAAGATGTGTGTGGTGTGGTAGAGAGCACAGCATGGGAAAACAAGAAGTAAGAAAATTTTACTTTTAATTTCTGAGCAGTAGTTTTGTCAGGTAAACTTGTTCTTTGGTGCTTTCAATGATGGAACAAAGAAGAGCCACTATATGCAGCGTGGCCCTCAAGCTGAGCGAAGGATGGGGATGGTAACTATAACCGAAAGACTCAAGAGGGGGACCAGGTGTTTCTCTTCCAGCTCTCATTACCCGGAAGAATCTAAGTGGTGATAAAACGTAAGTACACAAACATCATTTTTACAGCAGGGAAGAAAAGCAGAAGTTGACAGCCTGATCCTATAGCGTTTCAGATATAATAAACCCACTGGATTGTGAAAGCACCTGGAATAAAATGTCTCCTTCACCCACTCATGTGTGACTTTAAAATTTAAAACAATCCAACAGTTAATGAATGTCCCTTTCCCTGAAGTGTTCAATTTCCCAGCATCTCAGAGTAACTTCTGTGAAATCATCAATGCAATGCAGTGGGTTCAATTTCTCAGCATCTCATGAGTAACTCCTGTGAAATTGCCAATAATGATGCAGTGGTTTTCTGTGTCTTACACACGTACTCTTGGAAAGGAGAAATCTCCCTTGTAATCGCAATGACTGTAATTCTTTACATTTATTAATATTATCTCACCAAGACTTCAGAGGTTTCCATGTACCTTCATTTACCTTCAAACCACCCATCCTATATAATAAAGAGCTAATATGCAAATGGTCATTGTGCCCTCGCGCTGGGGTCAGGGGACCTGAGGCCGAGCTGGGGGACTTCAGGCTGCACCGCCCTATGGGGCTTGATGGGCATGGGGGCGGCCGGGTTTGGGTCTCTCGTGATTTCAAGGTGTGCATGATGGGCGGGGACTTGACTCTGGGTCCCATGGTGCTCCCCAGACTCTGACAGGAAGGAAATTTTCATATACATTTTACTAATTTTCTTTCATCTCTGACATTTCTATTATAGAGAAAGGGCAAATAGCAATATTAAAGTATTTCCTCTAATTAATTCCCTTTTAATATGCATGAATTTCATGCACCAGGCCACTAGTATAAGATAAATGACATGTCCAATTTTCAGGTGTAGAAACTAATGCATAGTTGGTTATCAAATTCTTTGTCCTAATACTTACAAAATAAAAGAAACATGTAAACCAAGGAGAAAGAGGAACCTATCACCTTCCAATCCAATCCCTTTCTCTAAATTGATCTAAATAATACACAAAATTTCATTAAAATGATGAATGCCATTTTCTTGCCAACCTCTAAAATGAAAGTGCTTATTTTTAAATTGTTCCTATAGGGGAGGAAAAATTTTTCCTCTACCTTTCTAGGCACTTTTGGCTAATCTAATCTTCTAATCTAATAAAAGAGTAATATTCAAATTAATTCTCATTCCATTACACCTAAGCCATGCCCATCAGCCAAGCCATGCCCACCAGCCAATCAGAGTGATTATATGCAAATTAACCCAGCCAAGATGGAGGCTGGCAGCCACAGAGCTAGAGCAAACAGGAGGCCAGCAATGGAGGAAACTGCCTGCCTAGGCCAGCTGTGGCCTCCATTCAAGGCAACAAAGTTTCAATTATAGAAGCCACAGAGCTGAAGCAAACAGGAGGCTTCGTTTCCTACCTAGGAAGGCTGTGGCTTTCACTCAAGGCAACAAAGTTTCAATTATAGAAGATAAATAAGCCCCAGAAACTTGCTTCCAGCCAGCCTTACTGGGACCTTGGGTCAATGGGAGCTGTGGCCAGCCTGCAAAGAGCCATCAGCCCCTCACCCAAGCTGGCCAGGCACCCCAGTAGGAACGTGAACCCTGAAGGGGCTGTGGGCAGCCTGAAAATGGCCCTCAGCCCCTCACCCAGGCTGGCCACATCCTCATGGGGTGAGGTTTCCCACTGGGGGGCTTGGCCAGCCTGCAACAGCCATCAGCCCCTCACCCAGGCTGGCTAGGCACGCCAGCATGTGGACATCCCCCGAGGGGTCTCAAATTGTGAGAGGGCACAGGCCGGGCTGAGGGACCTTCCCCCCCCCTCCCCCCCAGTGCACAAATTTTTGTGCACTGGGCCTCTAGTAATTAATATAAGGCAGATTGATATAAAAAAAACCAAATTTAATTATGTATGTAGAAGAGCCTCACATAGACATAAGAAGCCCAAAGACAGTTAGGCAATTGTGGCTCATAAGGCAACCCCAGGTGAGCACAAGAGCTTAGGGGTCTAGGGCTTCAAAGGGAAGGAAGTCAATTCACAGGAAGATGGGAAGAGCAAATGTTTGGTAAACAAATGTTTGCCGTGCCACCCAGAGATAGTCTCTGCTGAGCTCTCCACACCTAACTCACAGGTTTTATAGTTGTCTTTAGTATTAACCTCCATCAAATTCTTTTAGGCAGTTAAGAGGGAGATGAAAAGCTTTGAGAGACATTTGGGCCTTGTCTTCAGCTCAAAATAATCAACACATTGGCGGAGGGGGGCTTGTTCTGAACCCCTTCACTTCACAGGGCTCCCTCTTACCTTAATAATTTTTAGGATGCTGGCTTCTACATCACCCTGAAGCCCCACCTTGACCAGACAATAACAAAAACAGCTATTATTTAATGAGCATCAATGTTATGTGGAGGGCACATTACACAACACAGAACACAATGACCCTACAAGGCAAAAGTAGATATTATCCTAGTTTTTAAAGGAATCATTGAGGCTTAGCTAGTAAAGCAGACATCTTAACCCAGGCCTGCCTTCTCCTTCCACCCCTCAGTCCCTACCATCCCCACCACCACAGCTCCCTGACTCCTTAACACAGTTCTTCCCACTGTTCTATAAGGTGCAATTTTTTACCGAAAGGCAAAAGCATGGTAGGACCAAAGAGCCTCGTTAAATTGTTTATTGTTGTTGCATAAGAGTTGTTAACATAACTGAAGTATTCTGCATGAATCATCTGACTGTCTGCGTGGTGAGAGCCAGAGCTCCTATTCAGACATTAAAGTGGGAGAATCCACTTCTCTTTCAACAAAAGGCAATAGAAATCACTACTCTTGATTTTCTTCCTAGAAGACATCAGTTGGTTGTGTGTGGTTCTAAGTTTCAAAACAAGCACAACTGTTTTAGTCTTCAATAAGTTTATATGTATGTACATGCACATATGTGTGCACCCCCATGTGTGTGATGTGCCAAATAGAGAGAAATGGTAGATTTGGGAGTTATGGGTCAATGAATCATTTCTGTCAGAATTTTCTTATGGTGACTTTTTCTCCTGATTTAGAATAATCTTGGGATCTTTTATAAAAGAATTGAAACCTATTATATCTCATATAAGACTTAGTAATGATACACATCATTTTAAGTTTATTGTCTATCTAGCTCATTAGCTGGTAACCCCATGAAGGCAGGGAGGTTTCAAGCTTTGTTCTTTTTTTAAATTGTGTTAAGAACACCAACACGAGACCTATCCTCTTAGCATTTTTAACTGTGAAACACATTATTGTTGACTGTAGGTACAATGTGTACCAAAGACCTCTAGAACTTATTCTTCTTGCTTAACTGAAACTTTATGCCTGTTGAATAATAACATCCCAAGCCCAGCCCCTTGGTGCCATTCTTTGATTTTATGAGCTTGACTATCTTAGATACTTCATGTAAGTGGAATCATACAGTATGTTTTTTCTATCTGGCTTATTTCACTTAGCATAATGTCCTCAGGCTTATCCAAGTCATTGCATATGACACAATTTTCTTCTTTTTAAAAGCTGATTAGTATGTATATACCACATTTTATCTATCCATTAAATGTCAATGGAAACAGGTTACTTCCACAGCTTAGCTATTGTGAATGGTGCTGCAATGAAAGTCGGAATGTAGTATCTCTTTGAGATCCTGATTTCAAGTCTTTTGGGTAAGTGCCCAGAAGTGAGATTTCTGAGTTATACAGTAG
>PVJC01020037.1:0-29597 GCA_004026665.1 Murina feae
CACCACCACCCCCCGCCCCGGTCAGTGTTGTCCCGCTTTACCAATATTAAACTCTGGTCACCTTAGTCTAGAATCTTCTGGGCCCTCCTCCCAGCCACGGGGCTTTCTAATGGTACTGCCTTCTCTGTCCCACCCCAGGGCTATTTCCTTTCTCCCCTGCTCTGCCTCCCTTCCCTCGAGGGTCTCTGCCAGGGCCCAGGTGTCCCCCTGGTGCCAGGGTACCAGGTGCTGCTGCTGCTTCCCCTTGGTGAGACAGGGGGAGGCTGGGAGGGAGGGAAGCCAAGGAGGGCAGGCTTCTGTCCTGTCGGAACAGCACCTTTGAGCCGGAAGGAAGCCTGAGAGGCAGAGGGCTCCGCCCACCCTCCACAGGGCTGCTCCCCGTGTAGCTGAACCATCCCTCGCCCAGTTCCGCTGCCACTCCTAAGGCCAGGCAGGCAGAAAGCAGCTGGGTAGGCCCAGAGCAAGGATGTGTGCCTGGGAAGAGCAAAGGAGGGCCTGAGTTAAATTTCTGGCTCTTGTCTTGTTAGCTGTGTGATGTCTGGCAAGTTAATTGCTCTGGGTCTCCGTTTTCTCTTCTGTACAATTAGAGTAATAATACCTACTTTGCAGGGTGGTTGTTGTAAAGATTAGAGATGTCAAAAAGTGCCCCATTGGAGTAGGTACTGGATAAATGGCAGCTATTTCAATTATGAGCACTGAACCTCCTCTCCCGAATGCCAGCCCCTTTAATCCGATGTTTTGCAAACCAGAGCGAGCCCCGGGCACCTGCCCTGCTCATGGCCAGGCAAACACCGCCCCACTCCTCTTGCCCCATTCTCTAGGGGTGGAGCCAGCTTCCCAGCAGGTGATTGTGCTGTAGGCAGCTGGGACCACACTTGCTGTCCCAGGCCAGTGTCTGCCTCCTGAAGAAAACACGAGCTGGCCCAAGGCCGTCCTGTACCTGTCCCAACTTTAGAAGCTGCCTCCACTGATGGACAGAGCTGGCTAGGAGGTGATGCCTTCACCCCCACCCCCTCTGTCCTCACTTGAAGGCCTGTGCCTTGGCAGTCTATACACCCAAGTAAGGTGAGTTGACTCTCAGCCTCTTGGGATATAGTGGGTCCCTAGAAGATCAGAGCTGGAAGGCACCGCATTTTTTGTTTGTTTGTTTTTGGTTAATTCTTACCCAAGGATATTTTTCCCATTGATGTTGAGAATGGAACAGACAGAGAAACATTGATGTGAGAGAGACACATTGATTGGTTGCCTCTGGCATGCTCCCCGATCTGGCCAGAGATCAAGCCTACAAACAAGGTGCATGCCCTGGACCAGAATAGAGCTCACGACCCCACAGTCCATGGGCTGTTCTACCCACTGAGCAAAACCGCCTAGGGCCACCCACCTCATTTGCTTCCTTGTTTTTCAATGGAAGAAACTGAGGCTCAGAGCAGGGAAGTGACCTGTGCAGGGCGCACACAGCAACCCTGAGCTGCTGGCTCTCGTCTGCAAAATGAAAGCACTTGGCTACATGACTGCTAGTCCCTCTGAGTTTGAGGAATTATTTACTCTCGGAGTTGGCTCCACTGGCCCAGGTGGGGAACCCTGAGGGATGCCCAGGGCGGACTGACTTCCTTGATCACTTACTGACCTGATTTACCAGCCGGGAAGTCTGTATCCCTACTCCAGGTCTGTTTATTGTCTACATTTAGAGGGGTTTATCATTTTCCCTTTTTCTTCCTCCCTTTCTCTCTCTCTCTCTCTCTCTCTCTCTCTCTCTCTCCATTCACTGAAGCATTGACTCCTGCCTGCTCTCTGCCAGGCACTGGGAACAGACAAGATGAACAAGATGCAGCTGCCCTAGGAAACAGTAATTTAGGAGTGATAAGGACTATTATTGAAAAGTTAGAGAACGTGGACAGACACATGGAGGAAATGTAAACCATCTCCTTTCCACCCTAATGCCAACCGCTGTTATTCCGTGCATATCCTTCCAGGCTTTTTTCCATGGGAGTACATATTCTTCCTGTTTGTCTCTCTCCCCGGGTTTCATGTCTGAATCTTTCTCTTTTTTTTTTTGGTGGAGCACATCCCCAAGTTACTTTTGAAAAAGAGGCATGTTTCTTGAAAATTTACATGTTTGAAAATGTCTTTATTCAATCCCATAACTAATTGATAGATTGACTGGAAATATAATTTCAGATCGAAGATAACTTTCCCTCAACAACTGTTATATGATTTCACTTACATGTAAAAATCTAAAAAACAAAAACAAAATAAACAAGCAAAACATAAACTCAGATACAGAGAATAAACTGATGGCTGCCAAATGGAGCGGGGGTTGGGTGAAGATATTAAAAAGTACAAATTGGCAGTTATAGATAGTCATGGGGATGTGAAGTACAGGATAGGGAATGTAGTCAATAACATTGTAATAAGTATGATGTCAGGTGGGTACTAGACTTACCAGGGGGAATCACTTCTTAAGTTATATAAACGTCTCCTCACTATGCTGGACACCTGAAACTAATATGATATTGAACGTCAGCTGTAATTGAAAAATAAAAAAAAAATTTTTTAAGACAACAAAATAACTTTCTCTTGTGTGTCTGAGGAGCATTTTCCATTATCTACTTGCTTGCAGGGTTCCGTTGAGAAGTCTGCTGTTATTCTAAGCCTGTCTTTTTCTTCCTAGATACTTGTAGACGCTTCACTTCACCCCTGACATTCTAAAATTGAAAAACGTTGTGAATTTGTGAGGGTCTTTTTTTCATTAATTGCGCTGGGCACCCAGTGGATCCTTGCAATCTGCAAAGTGACCATTTTCATTTGAGGGAACGGAATATAGTTTCCATTTCCAACAGCTCACTCTTGTTCTCTGCATTTTCCTTAAAAAACAAAAATCACCCAAATGCCCATCAACTGATAAAGTGGATAAATACGATGTGAAATAGCCATACATGCGATATTATTCCGACATAGAAAGAAATGAAGCACTGATACGTGCTACAACATGGATGAACCTTGAAACATCATATGACATGAAATGCACCAGACACAGAGACCATATATTGTATGATTCTCCTTCTGAAAAGTCCAGAATAGGCAAATCTAGAGAGATAGAAAGTAAATTAGCGGCTGCCAAAGCCTGGTTGGCGGGGGGGGGGGGTGATGGTAGAGGAAAGAATGGGGAGTGACTGCTTATGGGTCTGAGATTTTGTTTTGGGAAGAGAAAAATGTTTCAGAATTAGATTGTGGTGATGGTTACACAACCTTGTGAATGTGCTTAAAAACCTCCACTAAACTGTATACTTTAAAAGATTGAATTTTATGATGTGAATTATACCTCAATTTAAAAAAAAAGGTCCCTGTTCTCATTCTGTGGGAATAAAACCATCTCTTGTCTCTCTGAGAATATCAATTGTGGTGGTGAAGGTGGTTTTTCTTTTACTCCCTGCATAGTGTTTGCTGTCTTCAAGCTGTTCTCTATTTACTTTGGCTTATGCCTTTTTATACTGGATGCTTTCCTTAATAATCTAGGAATCCCTGGCTGATGGCTCATATCTACGAGTGAGGCATTCAAAGCTGCCTGGAAGCTGTGTGCATGGGCAGAGCTTCTAACTGGCGGGTCTCACCATGGGGGGTTTCAGTGGAGACACCCAAATGTCACCATTTGCCCAGCTACCCAGAGCCCCCAGGAGAAAAATGGCAAGGAGTTTTCCCATCTGGCTTGCAAACTTTCAGTAAATCCCCACTTTTCGATGGCCTCATCCCCACCCACACTCGTCCCCATGTCTCCAAGCCAGCACTTCCCGGGTTCCATCTCTGGTGCATGAAGTTCTCTTTGGGATGTGCTTTGCATAAAGCATGGGTAGTTCCTGGTGAAACGGGGTGAGGAACCACTCTGGGGTATCACGCTTACGATTTGGGCCCCACTCCATACCCTGTCTCCATGTGGCACCCATTTCTGAGTTTTCTGTGGTTCTATGGTGGGAGTCTGCCCATGCTCCACTGCTCCTCTTTGCAGGGTGGCGGGGGGGGGTGTCTGCAGGTTTTTCTTTCTCAGTCCTGCCGAGTCAGTCAGCTTCTCAACTTCCCACTGACGCTTCGGTCTCCTCTCCCGTGCCGTTATGGGCTTCTACCAGTTTTACTCCGGTCCTCTTGCTTTCATGTGGCAGCAGAGAGAAGCATGGAGGTGCTCCATCTACCTTGCTTAGTCAGAATCCCTCTTGCTATCTGTCATTTGAAAAGCGGCAGGCATTGGCATTCTCAGGTCTATCATACAGTGGATTCTTGTAACCACCAACCCTGATATTGTGGTTGCAGTTAGACAGACATGAGCAGAGCAAGGACGATGGGCCAGGCAGGCACAGAAAGTCCCCAGGATGGAAAGCCCCAGGTGCTTAGCAATGGACAAAACTGGGAAAACAAGGACCTCACCCCCAGGGGGACCTTTCCTCCCCCAGCGGGTCATGGGGTCTGGACCCCTTGACCTTTCCTCCCTAGCGAGAACATCTAGGCCTGGTTGTATTGCAGCTCTAGGCCCAGAAAAGCAGCAAAACCAGTAAGTGACTCCTTGGCTGACCCCAGGACCAGCTGCATAGACTAATGACCCCCTGCCTGGGATCTGACCGATCAGTGGAGACCAAGACCCTGAAAGGTCCCACCTGGAAAGCTAATGAATATTCTGTGGAGATCCTCCCCTAAGATCTCCAGCCCTAAAAGCTTTAGGATGAAGGATCCAGCCCAAGGGAGCAGGCTGGTGCCTCTCTTCTCGCTCTCCCTCTCCCCTCAGATGTCACCCTTACCTTCCTCATCTCTAAGATCCAAGGGCCCTTCTTTTGCCTGTATAACTTGTTTTCTAAGCCCATTACTTCTATGAATTACTTCTTCTATCTCTGTGATTTTCCAAGTAAAAGCTCTCTTTCTTACGTTTGAGTCTCGACTCTGGATTCTTTCTTAGCCAGAACTCGGGAAGTATTGTGGTGGCTGAACCCAGGTCTGGTCCCACCCCACCAGTCAGACACTTGGTACCTTCCTCACCGCTGCCAACAACATGGCATGAAAAGGTGTACAGTGCTGACTTGCAAGCACTATGAGAGTGATTCAGGGAAGGCTCCTGGCAAGCTGAGAGTTAGGGGACTGCCCTCGCTAGCCATCATTACATCTCTCAGTCATACTTTACTGCATTTTATGACGAAAATTACATGGTAGTCTCTAATCCATGGACACGTGAAGGGCTATGATGTATCCCGTGAGAATGTCAAGGGTCCAGTGTACCTTTGTCGCTATGGAAACTAGTTCCCTGGTGACAATCCAGCTTAGCAACATTCACAATGGTGCAGTGCATATTCTGGCTCTGGTAATTGGCAGAGCGCAGCTCCTGGAGGGAGGACCACACTCATCCTAACGAGCAGCCATATCCTTCAGGATGTCTCTCTCCTGGGCCTCTTCTCTTGAGCAGCTAGCACGGGGCCTCGCCAGGAGCACTTTTACTCAGAAAATGAGGAGGGAGAGGGTGAGCACGTCTGGCCCACGACGGTCTGGATCCTTGAAATGCTCCTGGAACTGCTTTCAAATCCAGCCCCCAGGACTTCTGCTTCATAGTCACCCAAGTGAGGGAGAGAGGGTTGGCTGAGAGCTCTTTCAGTGACCCATAGTCCATCCTCAACTTTCAGAGTGTTTTCTGTATCTGCTTTGTGTCCTCTATTCACACACACACACACACACACACACACACGCTAGCTTCCCCTCCAAGCCTTTGGGGCTGCCCCTCTGCCTGGCTGGGTGTGTGGGAGGCTGTGTTCCCATCCCCGGGAAAGCCTTTCTGACCCCGGCTGCAGGAAAGGCCTAAATGGGTTGCCCAGCTCAGCATGTCAGGACTGATACCTGCTGATGAGGCCCAGGCTTGTTCTGTGCAATTTCCAACTCATTTGTCTTTTCATTTGTAGCTTAAATTGGCCAATTTCGCCTGGAATGTGCTTGGACTCTCTGGCAATCCACACATAACAAATGAGTGTCCCCGTAGCTGGAACAGGGAAGGGGCCCGGGTCCCCCGCAGCAGCACTGTGACGGCCCTGACCTTCTAGAAGCACGAATGCTTAAAGGATGGAGACCAGACCTGATGTCTATGGGTGGGGGCGGGGTGGGGGACAATCTGCAGGGAGAAGCCCTGGAAGCACCCCTTTTTTTCTTTATATTTGTCCCTATTACCCCCTCCCTTGAGGGAGAGTGTCAAGTTCAGCGAATGGAATAGCTGTTGGGGCGTTTAAGGGTAGGCAGCACTGACATACTGTGAGTGAAAGAAGCCAAATACTCTGATCACATGAAATTCAAAACCAGGCAAAACGGATCCATGGGCCAGAACTCTGAATAGAGGTTACATCTTCAGGTGTCACGGGGGGGTGAGGGTGCATGAGGGAGTCTTCGGGGGCTGAAAGCTTCCACATTTTGATCTTGGCTGCAGTAATGGTGTGTGTGTGTGTGTGTGTGTGTGTAATTGTACTTCCATGAACAAATTCACCAGGTTGCACACTTACGATCTGTGTGCTTCACTGTATAAGTTCTACCTCAGTAAAAACGAGGAAAAAGTCACAGCAATGGCGTCCCAACTACAGTGCATATGCATCATGTGGGAACGTACTTAAATGCAGATTTCTGGATGCCCACCCTGGAATCTGTTTGGCTGGTCTGGACAGCTGTCTGGGAACTGTGGTGTTAACAGCCCCCCCTTCCCTAAGGATGGTTACAGACCAGACAAGATCACACAGGGGCTTGGATATCTGCCCAAATGGCCTACGTGCCAACTGATGGGAGCCAGGAGGGGCAGCTGAGTGCTTAGGGCTCCCAGATAACCTTGGCAGGGAGGGTTAGAGGTTGGCTGCCCGGTAATACAGAGGAAACCTGTCAGCGGAGGTGGTATTGGGCACCGAGGGGCTACCCAGGTCAGGACAGGGAGAAAGCTCCTCATCACAGAAGAGAATTGTTCTGAACAAGGGCAGGATGGCTGGGCAAACATCATGGAGTGGACCGATGCTCTGCAGGGGCAGTGGCTGGGGAGAGCTGGTCCTCAGCAGAGGTGGAGTGCCATGCAGTGGCCCAATGACTTTACAGGGATTGGGGACAGGGTCTGGTCAGTTGTGGCTTCCTCTGCAAACACCTGCTGTTGGACAGAAAGAAGAAGCCACGACAAGACGCACGCCTAAGGAGACCCTGGGAGGGTGTACTCAGGGTGGCAGTCCCTAAATGCCAGGCTGAACTTTGGCTCAGAGAATGAGGCTGGAAATGTGTGCCAATGCTGTCTTCTGAGCCATCCTTGACCTGAAGGCCTGGGAGGGCTGAGCTAAAGGAAAGAGGAGCGAGATGCAGGGCATGAGGAAAGGGAAGGGAGCAACACTTACCCCGATGCCAGACCCTTACAAAAACCACACCTCTGGTCCTCACCGTCTCTCTGACACGGCTTACTTATGTGTACTTTACAGATAATCAAACCACAACAAAGAGACAGTCGCCAACTTGTCAAGACCACAAAGCACACACATCGGGAACCTGAACTCAGGTCTTTATGACTCAAGCCCACGATCTTTCCATGTTCCCTTCTCCCTCTGCCTCTCAACTCCTAACCGTGGTCGGACATGGAAGAATTGGCAAAGTTTTCTCACACATTATCTTTCTTGATTTTCACAAACACCTTGTGTTAGGAAGACGTAGGCCTCGTTTTAGGAACGGAAAATTGACCTTCAGGTAAAAAATAACTTGCCCCAGGTCAAACAGAGAAGTACCTGGGTACTGGATCTTAAACACAAGTCACATGGCTCTAAATTTGCCACAATCTCTGTTTGAGCACACAGTCCAGGTCTGACTTAAGTTGTGGAGAAGTTGTTGGTACGCTGCGTGGAGCACACCTTGGTTTCATGACGACTGGAAATGGATTTTACGTGAGCTCCTGAGGGACTGCCATGGAAAAATGGCCTCCTCAGGAACGGGGAGGTCCCGAAAGCTTTGGTGAGTCGCTCACAATTATTCGGGACACTGAGGTTGGAACTGAGCCTGGAACCCATGTTTCCTCAAATGAATCATTTCCAGAGGCCTTCTGGGAACTTCCTTCCATGCCATGGTCTCTGCCTCAGAGGCCCTCCCCTCCATCCTTCCTTTGGACCGTGAATTGATGCCAAAGGTGAGACGGAAGCATCAGCCAGTGTTGGGAGAGAGGGCAGCTGCCCCTGCGCGTCTTCATGCCAAAGAGCATCCAGAGGCATCAGCTCATGGAGCTGGGGCACATCGTCAAGGGACAGGTAGGGACAAGGATATGTCATACTGGATCACTGACCTGACACTACTGCTAGGGGTTTTCCCCCAGCCTTCTCCCTGGTTAAGCTGGCTATTGGGGAGGCCCTGCACGTGTGAGGAGTACGGTGGTGAGGAGGCTGTGTCCTGGGTGACCTGCCAGCATGTGGACTGCTCTGATGTGCCAAGTCTTCAGATAGTGACAGCCATTCTGGACCCTCCATTCTGCTGTGCGTGGCTTCCTCCAGCAAACATTGTTTGCCCACCCTGGTTTCTCCTTGCTGCCTAGTCTGCTCTGGAAAATGCAACCAGTATTCTCCAATTCCAATCTAATTGGACCAGCAGACCGGTGGCCCTGGGGTCATCTCAGCACACTCCACGCACAAGTGCAAATGCTGTTTGGATCATCTTGCAAGCTGCTTGTGGTGTCTGTTTGTGTTTTCTTGGATTACCCGTCCTCTGCTCCCACCTTCCATCATCTGCCTAATGGAGAGGCAGGATGCAGTCCCCACAGGCTGGCATTCATCTTCCCAGCCTGACCCTCTCGCAGGCTATTAAGCTGCTGTCGCAAGATAGAGGAGGGGAGAAAAATGAGAACAGTGCATAGAGAGCAGTGGAGGGCAAATGGGATTCTCTTAGAACGGATCCATTGATAAATCGGTCCAAGAAGAAATGGCCTCAAGCTTTGCAAAGGACAGAGCGCCCCACACAGCAGGCCAGGTGAACACACCGCACTGGGTGGTTCGCAGGAAGAGGCCGGGCTGGGCGAGTCTCTACAGAAGGCTGGACAGCCGAGGAACCCAGGCAAAGGTTATGAAGGCTGCCCGACTCAATAAAAAAATTTAGCAGCTCCCCCTACCCTGCCCCTGCTCCTCTCCTCCCAAAGAATTGCAGGAAGCGAAAGCAGCAGCCGAAAGCCCAGCCCTGTTATAGATTCAAGATTCCAGCTTTGCTCGGCTCTCTCTGCTGCAAGCCTTTATTCCTGGCACACCCTGCTTCTTGCTGTGCTCCAATCTGCACGTGACCTCTGGAAAGATGACCTTGCCCACCTCATGGGGCTGGTGGGATGGACGGGCGTGACCTCCTTTGCCCTCCACCACTCTGCCTCCATTCTACACCCCTGCCCAGCTGCCCATTCTCTCTTTCTTCCCTCTGACTTAAGGAAAGACGTTTCCTCCTTTTAAAAACCGCCCTCACCCCATCCACCTGCTCAGGGAACTCAGTCCTTTATTTATCCTCTCTCCACCTTTAAACCACCACAAAAATGGCGCTCTTGTCTATCGTCCCCTCTAAACGCAGACCCCGCTTGCTTAGACCCGTGGGCTGCTTCCAGTCTCACAGGCCTTCTTGATCCGCCAGCATTTTCTCAGCTTTCAGTCCCACCAGCACAGCTAAGAACCCTTCCTTCTCGAAGCCTCTCCCTGTCTTTGCGCTTTCCTGGGCTCACCCTCCCTCTGGGTCAGCCTCTCCTGCGCTCTCATGCAGTCCCTTGTCACATGGGCAGCTTGACCATAGCGACAGCCTCATGCTGTCATCGTTTCTCCGCATCCAGTTCCCTAGGAACCAAACTTGCCCTTGCGTCCTCGAACACTTGTCCTCAATCAGACGCGTCCCACCCTCTGCCCCAATACTGGCCCCACTTCCTACCCAGCCCGTCCCCCCAACAGTCCATTCAATCTCCCCAACTATTGTTCCATTCTCTTTAGGGAGATGATTCTTCAGCTCTTCCTTGGAGGTGCCCCTGGCAAGAGGGTGCCCACGTGTTCCCGGGGTCTGAGGACACATTCCAGATGGCCTCTAAAAGGTCAAAATTGCTTTGGAGTCTTGTTTGAACCTCTTTGTGAGCTTCACACTAGGTCCGCGTCTGCTTTCCTCTAGCGTTTGCTCCCCGAGTCTCGGGCAATGAGGTACCACCGCTGAGAGCCATGCTCCTCATTCCTCAGCCTCCAGCGTGAGCCCCACCTCCTCAGGACACCTTCACCCTCTCTTTCCTACCAACTACCATGGGCTTTGCAGTCTGGACAATTGACTCTGGCATTTAATTCTTCTCAGTTGCTTGCAGGTGGGTCAACACCATTAGCAGCTCATTGAAGGCAGGGCCCACAGTCTCACCCTATTAACCTCACCAAGGACCCGTGGCTGGGGAAGGCCTTGATTGGACTAAAACCACGGGTTCGCTTTTGACATCATGGGACATGTTTCTAAACACCCTGCATGAAAGTCCCACCCTGGAGACCCCACTCGTCTCTGATGCGTCCCTGGAGGCTAGCCTGGCTTTCTCGTCCCCTCACCTCTCCAGACAGAGAAATGACAGAGGCGCTTAAGCAAGTCCATCTCCAGGGTGGAGACCAGTCCAACGGTGGCTCCCCTGCATTCACTTAATTGCACTTGGCTTCCACACCTGAGGCTGAGGACGTCCAGCCGCCCCGCAAATCCTCCTTAATGAAACCTCCCGAGGCGCCTGCCGAGCTGCAGGCACTCGGCTCCTCTGCCGCAGGTAAGAATGCCCTGGTGGACTTGCCAGCTCAGGGTGGGCACTTTCAGGGCCCATCCCACTGTTTCTGCAGATGGCACTGCGCAGCCTGACCCAGAACAGCTGGGAGGGCGGGGTGCAGGAAGCAGGAGCGGCCAGGGTTTCTCTGCCTCCTGCTAAAATGGGCAACCTGCAAATTAGGTGCGAAATACCATGCAAATATGACACGTATTAATTTGGAACAATTAGCTTTGGGCATTTTAGTCAATAAAATGCCAGCCCTGTATGTGATCGTATTTATTGCCCCAACTGTCCTTTTCTGATAAGCAAAACTGAAGGTGCGGTTATGTAAGATATGGAGAGGGATGTATTCCTCTCTTGTGAGTGTCTGGGCACAGGGGTAAGGTGGACATTACTGCCTCTGTAAACATAGATGCCACTCTACCCACATCCTTACTGGCAAACATTATGGAGCCCCTGCTCTACATAAAACACCAGGCCTTGTGCCAAGAACATTCTGTTGAGCTCGGTACATTACACATCCATGAGGCGCCTATTACCAAACACTTATTAGGCGCCACTTATTATTCATGTGACCCTGGGCAAGTTAGTTTTCGCGCTTGTAAATGGGATGGATGGTTACACTGCACACCTGTCTCACGGAACACGCCTCAGCCCGAGGAGCAGACACTGCTGAGACGGGCGACAACTTGGATGAACTCAAGGAAATTATGCTGATAAAAAAAAAAAGCCAATAGAAAAAAATTATAGACTCTGTGATTCCATTTACATAGCATTTGTGACATAACACACTTACAGAGATGGAGAATAGATTGGTGCCTGTCAGGGGTTAGGGATGGGGGTGCGTGGCTCCTCAGGTTAGCACAAGGAAGGCTTGTGATGGCAGAGTTAAGTGTCTGGGTTGCTGTGGTGGTTACACACACACACACACACACACACACACCCATCAATGCATGCATAAGCAGTGAAATTCGGAGAAGTTCTGCTAATTACATCAAGGTCAGCTTCCTGCTGTTGATGTTACACTATAGTTATGTAAGATATGAATATTAACATTGGGGGGGGCTGCAAAAGGGGGTTCAGGACTTCCCTGGTCGTTTCTTTGCAATCCTATACTTATTTTAAAACAAAAAGTCTATACTTATTTTAGAAAATAGGCACAGCATAAGGTCATTTTTAGGATTTGGTGAGTTAATATAAAACACCGAGCCTCGCGTCTAGCACATGTTAAGCCCTTGTTCTGCCGTCCTTATTACCACATGCCACACACAGGGGCTCCAACATGGATAAGCCACAGTCTCTGTCCTCAAAAGCTCCCGACCCAGCAGAAGAGGAAGACACAGCAGAGAGGTTTTAGCAGAAAGTGCGGAGTGTGCTTGCGACCCACAAGGAGGGCTCTGGCTTTGGGGACGTTTCCCGGAAAGGGCGTCAGGAGCACCGAGTCAGGTCTGGTGGCTTGAAGAGCACCGGGCAGAGGAACAGTCGGGCAAGCTCCGTGGTGCAGAGCAGCTGGCGCGGGGGAAGCAGAGGCTGCTGGGCTTCCTGGAGCATTTGGAGGCCGAGAGTGGAGGGGAAGAGGCTGGCAAAGTAGGCAGCAGCCAAGCCAGTGAGGCCATGTATGCCCCGTGCCCGGATGGCACCCTTCTGGAGTCCTCCAGCGGCCTCAGCCAGGCTGGCTCTGGGCTCTGTGGGTTCTTGGGCACTGCTGCTCCTGGGACCCAGAGCCAACCCTGTAGGGCACTCTGTCCCTGGCACTGAAGGAGGGACTATTGAGTGTATGAGGCCAGCGAGAGGCCACCGGGGCTCCGCAAACCCCCTTGTACTGCCTTTCACTACCGAGAAGGTCAAACTACTACAAACAAACGGCAGGCCACGTTCCCGGCACATCTCCCCCCACCATGGGAGCGTGTGGGAGGCAACCAATGCATGCATCTCTCTCACATCAATAGTTCTTCCCCCTCCCCAACCCCGCTCTGGAAAAGCAATGGAAAAGATATCCTCCGGTGAGGATTAGCAAGAAACACCCTCCCCCCACCACACACACACACACACACACACACACATACACACACACACGCACAACCCTTTCATAATGAATTCACTCCCCCAATATTTTTGAGCACCTCGTCGGTGCTGCGATGGTGAACTCAACGGATAGTTTCTCCTATCGGGGTCAATGTCTAGTGGCGGAGATATTCTTTGGTCTAATCAACACCCACTTACGTAATTAGACATCACACTGTGTGCTGAAGGAGGCATACGGGACATTGTGAGTGCTTACCGGGGGCCTGGTCAATTCTGCAGGTGCCTGAGGACGCTTTTCTGAAGAAGGGCTGTCTGAGCTGAGGTCTGATCGAGAACTAACGTTTAGGGAGGAGAAGTATGGAAAGTGACACAGGGCCCAGTAGCAGCGCATGTGGAGGCCACGCGGCAGAATGGAAGGAGCTCAGCAGGCAGGGACCTGAGAGGCCAGTGCGCAGAGCGGAGCACGGGGCCCGGCTGGGTCCCACCAGGGGCTGCCAGCCGCTGCTCCTCCCGGAGAGCACTTGCTGGGAATCACTGAAGAGCTCTGAGAGGGTGAGAGAATAGGACCAGACTGTGTCCTTAAAATGTCATTCTAGCAGCTATCTGGAGACCAGGTGAGAGGTGCGGGGATGCCAATTAAGCGATTCGAGTGGCCTGGACGAGAGGTGAGGGCCGCCTGATGTAACAGAGGTTGAGAAGGTGGGAGGAGTGGATGGATTCGGGTGCTGTTTTCCTTTGTTTTGTTTTTTTTATTGTTGTTAATTCTCACCTGAGGATATTTTTCTCCCATTGGTTTTTCAGAGAGAGTGGAGAGAGGAAGCGGAAGAGAGAGAAATATCGATGTGAGAGAGCCACATCGACTGGTTGCCTCCTGCATGTGCCCTGACAGGAGCATGGGGAGCGAATCACAACCCAGGTAACCCCCTTGATTGGGAATTGAACTCTTGGGTATGTGGGCTGACACTCTAACCACCGAGTAACACCAGCCAGGGCTGGATGCTGTTTTGGAGGTAGACTAGACAGGACCTGGTACCAGGTAGACTGGATCTAAGGGGTAACAACTCCAAGTTCATGGCATACAGAACTGGTGAGAGGTGGCACCCTTCACAACAACAGGTAATGGTGGAGGGGGGCCAGACAGGAGGGGGCAGGAGTCAGTGGCAGGTTTAGGAGGAGGATCATGACTCGGACTTTCTATCTGCCCAAGCAGACATCCAACTCACCTAGGCAGGTGGATATAAGGATACAGAGCTCAGATAAAGAAGCGCAGGTTACAGACTTACACTCGGTGTCTCCTGAACGTGGCTGATAACGGAAGCCACTACCAATGAGATGGCCTGGGACAAGAATCCAATCACCAGGCCATCAGGAATCCAAGGTTCAAAGACCGAGGAGGGAAGGATGACTCAGCGAAGACAACCTGGTCGTCTGGACAACCAGGCCTGAGGGGACAGGAGAAGCCAAGGAACAAGGAAGTATCAGAAAGGAGGGGAAATATTTTTGAGGACTAAGAAATGGTCCCTGCACTTAGCGATAAGGAGAGCTGTCTTAGCAGAATGATGGCGGAGGAGGCCAGACTGCAGAGGGGCAGAGGAAGAAGTGGGAGGTGCAGAAGCGGAGAGAGTTAGCACAGCCAATTCTTTCCAGAAATTGGCTTGTGAGGAGAAAAGAGACGAGGTGGTGGCAGAAAGTGGAGCTGGGCTTGAGGACGGCTTCGGCGGTTGTTGTTGAAGGTGGGAGGACCTTGGGGATGGTGGGAAGGAGGTTCCTGAGGCCAGCCGACAGGACCCAGAACAGAGGTGGTGGAAGGCTGGCCTGCCATGGGAACGCCTCCTCTGCAGAAGCAGGAGGGAGGCGGGCAGTGCTGGTACGGAGACAGGCGTGTGAGGGCTGTGGGGCTGAGTGAGGGGGACGTGGGAATTCTGCCTGCTGACTTCTGCTCTGCAAAGTAGGTGCAGTCCTCGGCTGAGGGAGTACAGGCGAAGGGGGAGGTTTGTGGAGGAAGGTGTGCAACAGTCGTGGACAGTGAGAGAGAGAGAGAGAGAACCAGGGGGAGGTGGTAGAAACAGCAGGCACTTTGGAAGGATCGGTTGGGCTGCTGATGGTGAATTCTCAGAAGTACCAATCTGCTGCACTCTGTCTTATTCTAGCACAGCAGTTCTCAACCTGTGGGTCGCGACCCCTTTGGGGGTCGAACGACCCTTTCACAGGGTCGCCTAAGACCATCCTGCGTATTAGATATTTACATGACGATTCTTAACAGTAGCAACATCACAGTTATGAAGTAGCAAGGAAAATAATTTTATGGTTGGGGGTCACAACATGAGGAACTGTACTTAAAGGGCCAGAAGGTTGAGAACCACTGTGCAGGTTGAGTTGTCTGTATAAAGGCAGAAAGAAGCAGAGAGAGTGATTAATCCAGACTGGGACCTTGCCAACTCGGGGCAATCAAAAGACAGAAGGTCAGGAGAGTTTAGGATATTGGCAGGAGAGCTCTTAAAATGACAGAACATGGAATCTATCTGGACTCAGAGAAGCAAGACAGAGGAAGGTAATGGATGGCAAGGAAACAGGTGCCAATGGACAGAAGAGCCTAATAGGTCAACGAATGGCTGGGTGGGAGTTGATGAGCAGCAAGATGGCAGACCAGGAGGTGGTGACCAGAACACAGGAACCTCTACGAGGCGATTTTCAGGTGATGGCAAGACCTAGGACGTGACCTTGGGAGTGAGCGGCTGAGGCGGGGAAGCCGGTGAAGAGGCTGATGGTCTGGGGGTAGGATGAGTGGCTCATGTAGTCACTGGTCTCAGCCAGGACAATGGCTAGACTGGGAAAGGGGAGGATGTCTGTGGGTAGATGCCAAAGACTTCACTGAGCCAGGAAGGTGGCTGGGGGTGCTAAGGGGAGGCAAGGGGAAGGGTAGCTGATCATATGAGATGTGGGGAGTAACGACGCCTTATATTCCCTTCCCCCTGAAGTACACGCTCCAGCAGGAAAGGCCAGGAAAGCAGACGGAAGGGGTCTGAGAAGAGGTCACAGGCACAGCACAGGGCCAGCAGTTGGAAGACTTGTAACGAGTCCTGAGGACTCGTACAGCCTCTCTGCTCCCTGGGCTACAAGTTTCTCATCAATGAAAATCAGTGGGAGGAATAAGTCAGGTAGAGCTTCCAGCTGACAGCAGGGAGCCACAAACAGGTTATAGCTGAGATTGAGATCACATTGCTCATATTTACTGGAGTAGATAATCAAGAGATTACTTTTTAAAAAATATATTTTTATTGATTTCAGAGAGGAAGGGAGAGGGAGAGAGAGATAGAAACATCAATGATGAGAGAGAATCATTGATCAGCTGCCTCCTGCACACCCTCTACTGGGGATTGAGCCCACAACCCAGGCATGTGCCCTTGACTGGGAATCGAACCAGGGACCTTTCAGTCTACAGGCTGACGCTCTATCCACTGAGCCAAACCAGCTAGGGCATTAAGAGATTACTTTAAAAATTCTTTCATACTTATTGATGATTATTACTATGTGCCCAGTATTTTACAAGTGTGAGCTGGTTTCATTTTCACAAGCCTGTGAGATGGGTATGCTAACTCCATTTTACAGAACGGCAAGCGGAGTCTCAAAGAGAAGTTAAGAGGCAGGGCCAAGGTCATAGAGCTGGTAAGCAGCGACCACAGGATTCTAAGCCAGTTGTCTCCTTAGCACCAGGATGCCTCTTACGAGGGCAACACAGAACGGAATCCTCCGGAAGCGAAGGGGGAGACAGCAGTTTGCCTGAAGACGGTCTGAGGCTCCCCACTGCCTTGTTCTGGGGAGGTAGTTTTGAGGCTGCTGAGCTCTGCAGAGAAAAGGGGAGGAGAGTCAGGCGCTCGCTCACCTCTCCCCTTTGATTGCTCGGCTGGCTCACCCACTACCTCCGCAATCTGGCATTTCCCACAGTGCCACCTGGCTTGGTTCTCTGAGCCTGAGAGGGGCCAAGAGCTGCAAGGACCTCTCCTGTGGATACAGTACCCCTCTCCCCTCTCCATGAGGCAGAGCGACTGCTGGGCCCAGGGGGTGCCCTTATTCTCAGGTCCCAGGGAGAGGCAGGAGTGGCAGAAACACGAGTGGTCTGACCTGCCACAGATGAACGTAGCTGCCAGCCCCCCTGCACCTCTTTGCCTCCGACTGACAGGTGAGCAGCTGTGCGCTACAGCTGTCTGTCCATCTGCCTCCTTCTGACGCTTCTCAGAGGGGAGGACCTGGACCTGAAGCAGCAACCTTACTCGGGATATTGATCAGCAGGGAGGAGGGGGTGGGGCAGGAAGAAAAGCATGCCCTGTCTATCTCAAACCACAACCCCCTCCCCACTGCCCAGTCCCTCTCACTGCCTCCTTCCCTCCCCACTACTGCCCTAGCTCTGCCTGCCAAGCTCTGCAAATCACCACACATGCCAATAAGTCATTAGAAACCAGAATGGCAAATGTGGGGTTGCTATGGAGACCAACACCAGGAGCTGGCAGCCCTGGGGGCCAGCCTGTGGCTCAGGTGTGCTGTGGGGAGAGCTGGGAAGCCCCAAACACCTGGCAGTGGGGAGATAACGCATTATGCCTATTGGGGTGCTGTTTCCAGGCAGGGCACCAGGCTCTGCCGCCTCCTCTCCCTCCCCTCCCCACGGCTCTGGTCCCACTACCTACAGTTTGTTGGGTGTGATAAATGACAAGGAGGCTGCAGCCTGGGCCAATAGGCCAGCCCCCTCCCTTCATAGACGTGTCTCACCCAGAGAAGGTGGCTGGAATAAAGCCCATTTGGGGACCAGTCCCCAGGGCCAAGGACCACTGACAGCCCTTCTTAGCAGCCCGAGCTGGTTGCCTGTGTTTGGAGGAAGCTGAGGCCCATTGAAGGGCTGAGGACAGAACCGCACTCAGTAACACTCTCTCATCTCCCTGACTCCAGAACTCACTGGGCTTCTGCCCAGTGCTGGGCCCTTGTAGGTCAAACGCACGTGCACACACACAAACACACACATAAACACACACATACACATATATACACACACAAACACACATACACACACACTCTTGTTAAACACCGCTGAGAGAAGGCGTGCAAGCATCCGGAATTTCTGACAGGACAGCAGCAGGCCCTGGAGGGAAGTCTCAGCTCTTCCACGAACTCAGTGTGACCTCCCACAAAGCCAGGACTCTCTGGGCCTTGTTTCATCATCGGGGAAATATCCGGGATGTGTTTCCGACACAGTCTATTCCACACTGGGCTCCTCACAGTTACGAAGCCATTCCTGGGGGTCAGGGGCCAGGAGGAGGCTGACAGTGGGTTCTGGGCCACCTGCTTCGCTCCAGCTGCAGCAGCCTTCTATTAATTTCCTGTTGCTGCTGTGACATATTACCACGCATTTAGTGGCGTAAAATAACACAGATTTATTCTCTTATAGTGCAAAAGCGAGGCTCACTGGGCTAAAATCAAGGTGTTGGCAGATCTACATTCCTTAGTAGAGGACGTAAGGGAGAATATGTTTCCTGGCTTTTCCCACCTTCTGTAGGCGCCCATATAGCCCTCCCCCCTCACCCCCTTTCCTTGGCTCATGGCCCCTTCAGTCGTCAAAGCCACCAATGGCCACTGAGTCTTTCTCACATGGCATCCCTCTGACACTGACTTCTGCTTCCCTTTTCCACATTTAAAGGACTCGTGTGATTACACTGGGTCTATCAGGTATTCCAGGACAATCTCTTCATTTCAAGGCCAGCTAATCAGCAACCTCAATGCCATCTGCCACCTTCATTCCCCTTGCCACGGAACTCGACATATTCAACAGGTTCGAGGGACTAGTTTACAGCCATCTTTGGAGGCCAGTATTCTGCCTACCACACCCATTTTGGAAAACGAATCAATTTCCATAACTGTTAGAAAGCCACATCAGCAGAGGACTCTCGGTTGCCATCATTTTAAAGGACTAGGATTTGGACTCCTCCTTTTCTCCCAGGGGGGATCATTACGAGAATTCAGAGGAACTCTGGGGCCTGACCATCTAGTGTGAATGCTGGCAGTCTTGGGTAGTCCTGGTGGGGTGTGCGGAGAGAGGGTCTCTACGTCCACCAGAAAAGAGGTCTCCGAGGAGGGAAGAACGAGGGCTGTTTTGGGGAACCCACCCACCTCAGCTCTTTCCTCTCCAGTCCATACGCACATACATGTTCAGAGTGTCGTGCAGGATCTGTTGGCTTTTACTTCCAGGTAAGGTCAGACGGAGGGCTGTGCGTGTGTGTGCGTGTGTGTGCGTGTGTGTCCATGCATACAAGTGCATGATCTCTCCCATCACACAGAATGGTCACCGAGGCCAGGACTCTGTTTTCCTTCGGTGTCCCTTCCCCCGTCCCCATCTAGTGCAGAAGGCACACGGATTTAAGCCATGAAGTTGAGACACCATCTTTTCCTCCCGTACCTTGACCTTCAACACTGTCCTCTTCCTAGACCCACCCAAGAGTCCCCAGATTATTTGTAATAAACTCTAGATCAGGGGGTTGGGGAACCTTTTTTCGGCCATTCGGGTATTTATAGTATAACATCATTCACAGGCCATACAAAACAACCAACTTAAAAATTAGCTAGCTATATTTGGTCAAACATTTAATTAACACCCCTAATGCCTCCGCAGGGCCAGATCGAACGATTTAGCGGGTCTTATGCGGCCTGCGGACCAGACACTCCCATCCCTGCCCTGGAAACAGTACCAAGTTCAAAAAGCGTGGGTCTTGCAACCTTCCAGCCAGCCTCTCCAGGACCATCGAGATCCAGCATCTGTAGGTGACACAGGCTCTGACGTGCCCCGAGGAGAGGGTGGCCTCTCATTCGCCCCCTACACAACACAGCTTCGGTAAGATACCCCGCCCACTGCCTGAGACCCAGTGGGGCTGCCTCACAAAACTTTTAGCAGAACGGTGTCCTGGATATTAATCACAGCCCCTGTGTTTTAGGATGTTATGCAAATTACCCACCCTCTCTCAGCTGTATTTTTTTCCCTTAGTATAAACCCGCAGCTCGCTCTGATCCCTACCTCTCTTATATGTCCCAGGGGATCCGGGAAGAGAAATGTGATGAGGTAGGAGAGAGCTATTCTTTGGAGGATGGGCCCTGGGGGAATGGAGGGGGAAAGGAACTAACATTTATTGAGCTTCTACTTTGTAGCAGGCACTTTACACAGATTAGCTCGTTTAAGGCTTAGAACCAGGATGAGTTGGGGGCTAAATTCTGGCGCTGCCACTTGCCAGCTGTGTGTGGCCTTGGGCAAGCTACTTAATGTTTCCCAGCTTTAGTTTCCTCCGCTGCCAAGTGGGGGGAATCATATCCCCGTCACAGAGTTACGTGGATTAAATGAGATAAACGCAGGGGAGTTTTCGGCACATCACGAGCACTCAGCAATGTGAGCTGCTGTGCTTAACAGTCCGAGATGAGGGTGTTGGTAACCCAGCTTTGCAGCTGGGAAAACTGAGGCTCGGGGGGGGGGGGGGGTTAAGTCAAATGCCCGAAGGTGTGTGGTTGAGGAACAGGGGCTCAAACCCACTTCTAAGGGAGCCCAGTTCCTCTGGATTATGAGTTCGGGCCTGGGTCTTAGACTATGCCCAGACCTCCAGCTAGGCCCTCCATGCTCAGGCTGCCGGGACCCAGAAAGGGTTGCCCACACGAGCCTCGGCTCCTGCTCTGTGGCTGGGGGTGGGGTGGGGGCAGGAAGAGTGAGATGAACGAGGGTTCCCACGCCAGGGCACTCTCTCTACAGGTCAGAAGTGAGCCAAACCCCAAGTCACAAGACACAGGCGGCCTCTCTCCAGGGAAAGGACAGACTCGCCCCTCACAGGGGAATACGTGCTCCTCTGGGTACAAGGTCATGTCCGATGCGCTATCTACGAAACCAGTGGGACTGCTCTAGGAGCCCCGGCAGGGAGAGGCAGGGGGAAGAGAAGCAAGGGGCAAATTGCGCAGAAAATGGGGCTTAAGAAATGGCAGAGAACTGGGCCCAACATCCGCGGGGCAGGGGGGCTGGTGACAGCAACAGATTAGGGGAGTGCAGGTCTCAGAAACCGCCTGAGAGCGGGAAAGGCACCTTCCTCAAAGCAAGACGCGTCCAAGGGTGGAGGTCGCTGGCTCCAAGAAGGCACGAATGCAGGCCAATAGGTTCTCATCCTCTAAGAAAGGGTGGCTCTCCTCTCCAGAGAGAACAGGGGGACACCCGAAACCCTAAGGTGGGGCGGGGTCTACTCCAGAGACAAAACTGCTCCTACCAGGTGACCCCCATTTGGCCACCCCTCTCCCATTCCCACCCCCAGGAGCTGCTCCTTCGCCTCTCCAGACCCTCCCTCCGCAGATCCAAACCCAGCCGCACCCCTCTGAGGCAGCGTTCCCTCTGCACTCCCACACAGCTCACAGTTCTGATAACATTTATAGTCTAAATCACACAGTTTAGCACTTGGTTTTAAATACTGTCTCCTATTATTCCCTTGTTATTTCTTGGGAGTATAAGTTTTGACTCCCCAATGGATCTGTAGATTTCCTTTCCAGCAAAGACTGGGACTTCCAGTTCTTTGTAGTCTCCCGACCCCACACCCCACACCCCACATCCCACACCCCACACTAGAACAGTGCTCCAAAGGTATTTATTGGGTGGGGGTTGGGGGTGAGTAGTAATTGACTAAACTAGCTTCAATGGCTGGAGAACCCCCTGACTACCTAGTGGAATGCTGAAATGGATGGCCCAAATCCTGGGTTTTCAAAGGTCAGATCACGTGACCTCCTGCCCCAAACCCTGCAAAGTGTCCATCTCACTCCGAGGAAAGACCAAACTCCACACCCCAGCTCCAGGGCTTCCCGAGATCTGGCCTCCTCAAACCCACCAGGCACAGCCCCGCCTCTGAGCCCTTGCACCTACTGTTCCCTCTGCCTGGTGTGCCCTCGCCACCTTGCAGCCACCTCATCTTTCCTCATGTGCCAGTGAGGTCTTCCCGGACCACTCTGTCCAAATTACAAGCTCTCCTCTTCCTCACACCTCCTCTCCTATCCCCCTTCCTCGCTCAATGCTTCTCTTTAGCACTTGCCACTTTCGGATTGACTGCTTCCCCAGACAGCCAGGTATAAACTCCACGAGGGCAGAAGGCTGTTTGCTGGTTGCTCACTTTAGTCTACACCAGCAGGCCTTAAAAAGGCACAGACCTTAAAAAGATACTTGCTAAGGGAAGAGGTTCCAGTCCCACTCTGTGTCTGACTTAGCTGAGACGTGGTTCTGCAGAGATGGGCAAGGGATAGATAGGAAGTTTGTGTAGCTTCTCCAGATGTGGGATTCCACCTGTCCACCCTGGGCCAACTCTGGGCCATCACCTTCTGAAGTTCAGGGGCCCGTGAGCCCCCGCAACCTCCACTCCATGGGGAGGTCTGTCCAGAAATAGGAGGGGGTGGGGATGAAGGTGGAGTGTCAAGTCCCTGCCCTTCCCGTGCACAGCATGCCCGCCAGCTGCCCCCCTGAGGTCGCTCCATCTCCTGGCATCACCACCTCTGCCTTCCTTGGCCAAAGACAGATGTTTTCATCACTGCCTTTGAATGCTCACTTTGAGAACATGTTATAGAGCAGTGGTTCTCAACCTTCTGGCCCTTTGAATACAGCTCCTCATGTGGTGACCCAATCATAACATTATTTTCGTTGCTACTTCATAACTGTAATGGTGCTACTGTTATGAATCGTCATGTAAATATCTGATATGCAGGATGGTCTTAGGCGACCCCTGGGAAAGGGTCGTTCGACCACCAAAGGGGTCTCGACCCACAGGTTGAGAACCGCTGCTTTAGAGGAACAGAACCTCTCCTGTCTGTCTTATCGCCTCTTTTCTTTTTTTCTCCCCTGAAAGGAACAGGGAAGACATACACTTTACAGGAGAAACCAAGCTGGTTGCCTAACAATCACTGCCCCTTCTTCCATATGTTTTTTTTAAATATGTTTTTATTGACTTTAGAGAGGAAGGGAGAGAGAGAGAGATGAAAACATCAATGATGAGAATCACTGATTGGCTGCCTCCTGCAGGCTCCCCAACCAGGGATCGAGCCCCCAACCAAGGCAAGTGCCCTTGACCGGAATTGAACCCGGGACCCTTCAGTCCACATGCCAACGCTCTATCCACTGAGCCAAACCAGCTAGGGCCTTGTGAGTTTCTAAATATGATGGACTGTACTTGTTCCTTTCAAGACACATGAGGCTCCCTTGTTAGAGACCCCCACTGACAGCACCATTCACAAACTGTCCCCACGTAATCTGCTCAACCAGCGGCTGTGTCCATCCTCATATCTCCCAGAAGTTGTCCCTACATTGGTTCCACTATTGTGGCCATAGGGGCTGACTCTTAGGGTCCAGGTTCTCTGGGGGTCACGGGCTCCGTGTGGCCCCCGGGGCACGGGGGTGAGGCAGAAGGAAACAATGTTGGCTCTCCAGGAGCTGTGCAAGACCCTCAAAGGGGACAGGCAGCCCCCCCCACCCCCCTAGACAGGACTTCTGGAGCTTCTGGAGCAGGAAGGGGAGAGAATGGGCTAGATGGCCCCAGGGGGTGGCTAAGGAGCAGGAGCCCTTGGGTCAGAAAGGCTAAAGTCTCCATTGTTGTTGGTTTTTGTTTTTTTTCTAGCTTTGTATCTTTAAGCAAGTTACTGAGCCTGTTTTCTTGAATTTAAATTAGAGACAGTAAGAGTACCTACCAAATAGGGGCATTTCTGAGGATTTAATGGGATAATGTAGGTAAAGCACTTGGCACAGTGTGTGGCACATAGTAAATACTCAATAAATGCTGGCTGCTATAATTAGTGCCATTACAGTGTGAGAAGTGGAGGTTGCAAAATGGTTATTGCCCAGGGATCCCTCTGCCTGATCTTCATTTTGGAACACCTTTCAAGCCCATCAAATGCTGAGCAGCGGGGAAGGTGTGGGCGGAAGAAATGTACAGAGAGAAACTGAATTCTAAACCAAACCTGGTTCATCTCATCTCATCTAACAGGCAGCTCCCTCGGTCCAAGGTGTCCCCTGAGTCCCCAGGAAGTGCAAGGGCCCTGGCAAGTCTGGGTTTAAGCGGAGACTGCTTGATGTTGGCTTAGCACACTCAGAAAGCCAATCCCAGCAGGGACGCATCAGGGCCCCGCCCAACTGTTTTAGGCTGGAGGATGTAGGTCTGCTCCACTTGTCAGCCCCACTGTAAGCTCGGCTCCAGGCACTGGGAATAGAGGCTGAGGTGGGACATGTCCTCGTGTTCCTGAATCTACAGAAGGCAACATACACCATGCGGCACGTCTTCACACGCTGGCCCTGTGCCCCATATACCGGTGGTGCCAGTGTCCCCAGACCCCCCACCTCTGCCTGGATGACTCCTTTTCAAGCCCTGCCCCAAACACCATGTGCTTTTGAGAACCATTCTCCAACTGCACACAGAGTCAACTCTTTTTCTGTTCATCCTGTGTCATAGCACTTGTTTCATTATTATAAGACTGACTTCCCACTCT
The DNA here is from genome assembly GCA_004026665.1 of Murina feae. NCBI lineage: Eukaryota > Metazoa > Chordata > Mammalia > Chiroptera > Vespertilionidae > Murina > Murina feae. Next base: position 24,302 of record PVJC01020037.1, read on the forward strand.
GGCCCGTGTGGCTCAGGTGGTTGGGCGTCCTCCCAGGCAGGGTGCGCCGAAAGGTTGCTGGGTGGATTCCGGGGTCAATTCACGGTCAGGGCAGAGGTCCAGGTTTTGGTCTCGATCCCCAGTAGGGAACAGGCAGGAGGCAAACCAATTGATGTTTCGATCTCACATCGATGTTTCTCTCTCTCTTCCTTCGTCTCTAAAAAAATCAATAAAAAATCTTTAAAAAAAAAAAAAAGAAAAAAGACTGACTTTCCCAACTACATAATAATTACAGAATAATATACTTACATAGTACTTGCTATGCCAGGCACTGTTCTCAGCTCGATACGTGTATTAACTCATTTAATCCTTATAACAACTCTCTGAGGTAGGAAACTGAGACACAGAGAGGTTATCACTAACCTCTCTGTAAGTGAGAAAGCCTGGATCTGAACCCCAGGTGTGCAGCTCCGGAATCTACGTTCTTACTGTGAACTCCTGGAAGACAGGGGCGACATCTGATTTGTCTCTCTGTCTCCAGCATCTAACGCGGGTCTGAGCACACAGCAAGTGCTTTGAAAAGACCGGCTGATTACATAAGCGAGTGCCTGGTGCCTATTCCAGTCTCTGAGCTGTGGGACTGAGACCAAATGCCCTAAGGAAGTATATGGTGTACGCGTCCTTCTTACGCACCCTCTCTTAGCAATCCACCACACACTGCTGCTTGTCCTGTCTGGTTATGTGTGCCTCTTGCCTTCTGATGTTTGTTTCTCAGTGCATCTTCTGCCTTTGTCCTCCTCCCCTACTGTTCCTGGCCACTCTCCCCATTGCCTGCCCCATGCACCCTCCGTCCATTGTCCTTGCCTTTCTCTGTGGTCCTTGCAGGCCTGACAGCCTCCCACCCCCGTTCTTTGCCTCGGAGCATTGATAGAGCCCAGGCTTATTCCAGGGGGCTGAGGGCACCAGTGGCATTGCCTCATTAGACTGGCCTTGGATGAAGCTCCTACCCGCTGAGCCTCAATGAATCAGCAATTTCCCATCTACTTGGGTGCAGGGTGTGGAGTGGGGTTGCCTGCCTACAGTTGTCACACATCTGTGCAGCATCAGAAAGACCAATGCTCACTCTACGTCCTCCTTCAGGGTCCATCTCCTCTGCAAGCCTTCCCTGGTCACTCAAGAAAGCATTCAGCAAACCTTATACCTTCTCATATTCTACATGAGAAGATAAGGCATGGCCCTGAAAAATCCAAATAAAACGTAATCTTCAGATAACGTGTACAATTTACCAGATGCCACATACATCCAGGGGCCAAATGAACTGCAGACAATCAGTGATTTCAATACATAGACCTATGGGACCTGAGGCAAGTGGTCCTTGATTGTCTCGGCTATAAAGCAGGGGATGATAATCCAGACCTTAGAAGGTTGTCAAGAGGATTGAACGAGAGAATTTTTGTAGGGCTCTCGTCATACTAGTGCTTAGTAGGCCCTCACTAACCAATTTGTATCTTTCTCCCTCCTCTGTCTAAAGCACTGGACTTCTAGGCAGCCCTCCCCGATAAATGGTAAAGTATGAACTGGTCCACCCTTTTAGGTCAGAAATGCCTTAAGGACAGCATAGCTCCGGCTCTCTAAGCTTTGTGGTACCTGGTATCTTGTAAGGAGATGGGCCTGTCATGTCAGAGGTCACTCAGCATGATGACGACAATTCTCTAGGACTCTTCGTGCTCACACCCCTCCCACTGGGCAGTGGATCTCTGAAAGAGCCTGGTGGGCACAGAATAATCACCAGGGAAGTCCAGGCACAAGTTCATTCTGCCCCGAGACATGGGGGTTTGTTTAAATGCTGGATCCTCAGCTCCTAAAACAGTACCAGGCACATAGTAGGTGCTCAATAAATTGTTGATGGAAGCAGTTTTATTTAAAAAGCAATAGATTTCCTTTTTCCTTTCAAATAAAAGAAGGGGGGACAGGAGAACCAAACGGCAGGATACAGGAGACGTGCCAGGGACGCGCAGCCGCCAGGCCCACCAGACCTGGCTCTCTTCTGCAAAAGGGATTGAGCAAAGCCAACAGCAAGTGTGTTCCCACCTTCAGAGTGTGGAGAGCACAAAGCACGTTTACCACTGCGGTTTACAGAAGAAAGGGGGGGGGGGCGGGCAAAGGTGGCGACAGAGACCTGGAAGGGAGGGAGGCAGAAGTCCACCAGAGAAGGAGGAGGGTGAAAGAAGAGAGAGCACAGTGAATAGAAAGGGTGACTCTTGAGGAAAAGAGCATGAAGAGGGGAGGAGAAAGAGGAGGAAGGAGGGAGGCACAGGGGGGAAGGGGGGGTGGGGAAGAATTGTGAGGAGTCACAGAGGAAACGCCACTCAGTCTGGGAGGAAATGGTCTTAGCAGACCTCTGGGTTCCCACTGACATTTGATGTCTCCTTGGGGGTAGGCTGTGTTGGGGGAGGGTGTGGATTTGGGGGTGCTCCTAGACACTATGTGTCTGCCAAACCCCCGGGGCAGGTTTTAATCCCTGGAGCACTGCGCCCTTTAGTGCCATCCTTGCCAGAGGGACCCCCTAGGCAGGAAGGAGGAGACAGTGTGCGCCAGCCCAGGGGGAGGCAAAGGGCTGACGCCTCAGACCCCTAGCTGTGCTCTCCTCTTCCCATCTTCTCCCCACAAGGGCACCTGGTCAGCCAGGAAAGTGGGTCAGGCCACCCACATGTGACTTGTTCTGACAACAGCAGGGCCCACAGGCAAGCAAGGGGGCCTCCCTGCCTTATGCACAGCCTTGCCCCTTCTCCCTGCCCCCCACCAGCGCTTCTTGCTGGAGGGACCTTTAGGGAGCAATGGGCAGTGGGAGTGTCCTGGCCTTCTCATGCGGGAAGAGGACCCTGGGCCAGCGCCAACCTCAGGCCGGCGGGAGGGGGGAGCCTGCTTGTGCCTGGGTTCATGAGAAGGTCCGGAGCTCCCAGTGATGGAGCCCGAGCTGGCAGGGAGCCATCTCTATGGCCTGACCCGGGAGTCAGTGCTCTCTACCACCCACCTCCTGGGCTCCAGCCCGTCCCTGCCGGGGGGGAGCAGGGGAGAAGCGGGGGGAGCGCTGCGCCCTGTCCTCCCTCCGACCTGCCGGCCCACGGGAAGCCGCGCGGCGCCCACAGATGGGAGCTGCGGCAGCCAGAGAACAGAGCACAAAGCCCAGCTGACATGCTCTCCCTGCTGTTTGATGGGGAGGCCAGCAAAGGGGCGCACGGCTGCACCCCTGGTCCTCCCCCAGGGTCCAGGTCTGCCGCACCTTCGGCGTCTGGCATCGGCACCGGCACCGGGGGCTCCTAGCTGGCCGGGGCAGCCAGAGTCTGCGCCGCCCTCGGAGGCAGGACAGACGGACCACCTGTGGCTGGCCAAGCCCTCCTGCCTCCCGGGGCCGCCGTGGGCCCAGGGCGGTCTCCCCTGCGCGGCTCCCACTCCCAGTGCCCCAGGCTGAGCCCAGGGCGCCCATCCCCCGCCCCGAGGTCCCATCCGGGCTGCGGGCGGACCTGCCTGCCTGGGAGGAGCCCGGCTCAGGGGTCCGGGTACTTCGGACGGACACCGAGGCCCCCTAGTCGCTCCGCACGGACACCCCCCTCCCCCGAGGTCCACGGAAGGGAAGCCCCAGGGACTCGGAGCGCTGCCAGCCCGGCCCCGCCAGCCCTGTCGCGCCCTCCCCGACCTCTCAGGGTCCCTCTCCCGCAGCAACAGTTTGAGGCGGGTCAGGCCCCTCGGGATGGATCCGGTCCCGGCGCCCCCTCGCCCGCCGCTGGGGTCCGGCCCGCGCAGTCGGCCGCCGCCTGGACGCCCCAGCCCCTGCCCTCGGCGCCGCGGCCGCCCCTCCCCGATCACCAGCTGCCGCCGCCCCGCCGGCGCCCCCCGCGGCCCCCGCGCGCCCCGGGTCAGCCGGAGCCGCACACTCACCCGCGGCCGCCGTCAGGTCCCCGCGCCGCTCGGCTGCAGCCCGGGCCGGGCTGGGGAGGCTGGTCCGCGCCCCTCCTCCGAGCGCTGCCGCCAGGCCGGCCCGGCTCGCGCGCCTTCCTCCGCGGAGCTGTCCGGAGAGCGGTGCCGGGCAGAGTCGGGAGGGCGACGGCGGCACGACGATCCGCTCGCCCGCGCCCCGCGCCCCGCGCCGGGGGCTCCGCACCGCCCTGCGCGCCGGTGGCCGGGGCTGCGGGCTCCAGCCGGGCGCTCCCTCCGCGCTCGGCCGAGTGCACCCCGAGGCCTGGCGCCCGCGCCCTCCGCACTTCCTCCGGCTCCGCTGCCCTCCTCACCCGCTTCTCTGCCGCTCTCCCAGCCGCCCCAGCCCCCTCCGCTTGCCGCCTCCCCGTCTGCGAGCCACGCCGCCCCCTCCCAGTCCCGCTGCCATTTTAACTCCTGAGTGGCCAGAGGTACCTTCTCCCCAACACACGGCCACACGCTGCTAAAGCTGGAGGGTCGGGGGCCAGCGGTGCTCTTGCGCCTTCAGTGCAAAGCTTGGCTGAAAGAGGTGGGCACAGGGCCTGAGTCTGAGAGAAGAAGGGGGCAGCTCTTAAGGTATCTCACTCTTACCCCGTTGCAAAGGCCAATAGGTTCTACGCTTGGGAAGTTAACAGGGGACTGAGAATTCAGTGGGTGGGTTAGCATTTGTTCAACGGACTCAGGCACCTCTTATCTCAAAGAATCCAGAGGAACACCCCTGAGCTCTCATGCCCTTAGGGCACTGACCCCTGAGTAGGGTGGTCCTGGCGACTTGGACCAATCTGCCTGGCCCTTAGCAAACGATGGCATCCACTTGGTAGAACCAGCAAGCCCAACCCGGGGAGTGGTTTTGGGGGTGCTCACCCTGCAGACTGGGCGTTATGAACACCGGGAAAGGAGAAGAGCTGATGGTGGGTGCTGCGCTGCTTCCCAGGGGCTTAGCAAGGCGGGGTCCCGACCATGCTTAGGAGAGGGAGTCTCCTGCTGGGGTTCAGGCTGAAGGCGGTGCTTCAGTGGGCCTCCCACCAGGACCACTCAGCATGGACACCACAAGGTCAGCTCCCAGGCAGGCAACACCTCAGATGGGTCTTGAACAGAGCCTGCAGAATCAACAGCAGGGAGGGGGTGGGCTGGGGTCCAAGGTACAGCTTGAGCACCGTGCCTCCTTGGAGGTGAGCTCTGGGCAGACAAGGACAGCTCTGGCTCTGGCTTTTCCCAGGGCACAGCCAGTGGTGACTCCATGCCTAGAGGCTTTTATAAAGTTGCCTTATAAAAGGCAGGTCTGTGTGGTCTGTATGCACAGGTGGGGTCCTCACCTTCATGTATTCAGTAAACACACATT
>PVJC01020038.1:0-29591 GCA_004026665.1 Murina feae
CTCTTTCCCGCTCCCCAAACCCCTCCAAGGGCCTGGACAGCTGCCAAGCAGGCCGCCGACCCCCTGCCACCTCTTACCCGCTCCCCGATGCCCCACAAAGGGCCTGGGAAGCCCACCAAGCAGGCTGCCGACCCCCTGCCACCTCTTACCCGCTCCCCGGCCCGCCACCTTGCTTTCCCACTTCCTGATGCCCTGGTGCCCTGGTGCCACTTCCAACTGCCAGCATAGGTAGGCAGTTGCAACAGAACCCTTTGGTTTGCTCTGGTTCCGTGGCTGTTGGCCTCCATCTTGGCTGGGTTAATTTGCATACAGCCGCTCTGATTGGCTGGTGGCCTCCATCTTGGCTGGGTTAATTTGCATACAGCCGCTCTGATTGGCTGGTGGTAACGGTCACATTTGCATGTTTTGCTTTTATTATAGAAGATATATATATGTATGTATTTTAGAAAGTAGATAACATGTCAGGTCTAGAACATTTTCAACTTTAACTTCTAAACAATATAAACAAAAGGATACCAATTTATAAGGTTAGTAACTGATGCCTTCAAGAGTTAAAATGACATCATTGTTCCCACTTCAGTGGTGCAGGATAAAGGAGTTGTTGAGGGGAAATTAACTTTTTAGGCAGGAAAAGCGTAAAAAGGAGAAGAAATAGTCAGAATTTGAACTGATCGTTGAAATTTTGCATTTGAAAGGCAGACCTGGGAGAAATAAGACTAGGAACTACTTTTTAGAGAGACTAATATATTTGTGTCTATGTTATTTTTACTACTAAAGCAACTACTAAAAAAATTTCAAAACCTAACGAAGTCATTTTTCTATAGAAAACAAGTGAAATGACTAAGTAATTAATTTAGTAAATTGTGTATTAAAATCACTGGTAAATGGGTTCCTATCCTACTTTTGAAGGTGGGCAAAACCTGCCTGGTTTAGACTAGTCAGGAAACTTTTTTCTTACTTATTACACAGCAATATGTTAAGCAAACCCTACATTGCACACAAAATGCTAATACTGCAACTAATGAAAAACCAGGAAAATCTCGGTTTTTGAAAAAATGTGTATGATCTGTGTTATTTCCCAATGGTAAGTATGTTATAGAAATAAAAAAGAACGAAAAGAAGAGGAACCACAAAAACACATTACGGTATTTTAAATTAGACCTGCAAACATTAGAATTCTAAGTCAGAAGGTTGTTAAGAAAGCCAGAAAACCAGACTTGGCATCATCAGCTGGTGTTCAGCATGAGCCCAGTTCTTTCACTAATGTTTGGGGAAACGCACACACACCAGAAAACACCCACTTGACATAAAGGCGCTTTTAATTTCACCTGCCTTGTCTAATCCAGCAAATTATATTGTTCCTTAGTATTTCAAGTGGCAATGAGCACTACATAATTCAGATAGTACTGTATAACATCTTTAACCTATTGCCTCAAATAACATTGATTTTCATTAGAATGTGAAGGGGATCTTTAGTATCTTGCACTTCAGATGTGCGACCAGGAGTATTTATTTAGAAACTACTTAAAAATTTTTGTGTTATGTGACTTCTAGGAAACATTGAAATTTCTGGCAAGAGTCAGCTTTTCCTTAAGCTCCACTGCAAAAAATAGGTTGGTAAATATTGCATATGCATGGTATAAAGAAATAATATTCAAATGAAAATCTATAAGCATCAATATGAATATTTAAATAAAACTGTATTTTCAAGCCAATACCAATGGATATACTTATTTTTAAAAGAGGTACAGTTGTTTATGTGTTGCCAATTCTCAATCTAAATATCAGTATACCTGCTTAAAATGAAATGTATTTTTGTTAGATAATGACAACTTCAGGGCTACAATTTATTAAAAATAGACATTTAAAACAAAATACAAAACAATGACAGCAATGAACTTTTCTGTTTAATGAATAACAAGAGAGCACAGAAATCACTGGGACCCAAATATCATAATAGCAAGGTTATCAAGAAAGTACTTGGTGAATTCCTCAAAGCTTTCACCAAAGAGTTACATGAAACTCTGGTGCACAGATTCATATTGAAAGAAAATTAAATAGAAGAAATATTTTAATATCGCTATTAGCCCTTTCTCTATAATAGAAGTGTCAACCAAATTGACAATTGACAATGACAGATCAAAAAACATGCATGTGAATGGCACCAGTGAGAGCTTTATATGTATCCTACATTTGTGAGTCAACTTATTAGCCTTTTATATATATACTAGGGGCCCGGTGCACAAAAATTTGTGCAGTCAGGGTCCCTCAGCCCGGCCTGTGCCCTCTCGCAGTCTGGGACCCCTCGGGGGGTGTCCACCTGCTGGTGTGCCTGGCCAGCCTGGGTGAGGGGCTGATGGCTGTTTGTAGGCTGGCCAAACCCCCCAGTGGGGACCCTCATCCCATTGGGGTGTGGCCAGCCTGGGTGACAGGCTGAAGGCCGTTTTCAGGCTTCCCACAGTCCCTTCAGGTTCTGGGTCCCTACTGGGGTTCCTGGGCAGCCTGGGTGAGGGGCTGAGGGCCGTTTTCAGACTTTCAGGCTGCCCACAGCTCCCATTGACCCAAGGTCCCAGCAAGGCTAGCTGGAATCAGGTTTCTGGGGTTTATTTATCTTTTATAATTGAAACACTGTTGATTAGAGCTGAGGCCTAGGCAGGTAATGAAGCCTCCTATTTGTTTCAGCTCCGTGGCTTCTATAATTAAAACACTGTTACCGTGAGCAGAGGCTCAGCCAGCCTAGGCAGGCAGTTGCAATGGAAGCATGCTGTTTACTCTAGCTCCATGGCTGCCGGCCGCCATCTTGGCTGGGTTAATTTGCATACAGCTGCTCTGATTGACTGGTGGGCGTGGCATAGGCATCCCAGAGAGACGGTTAATTTGCATATTGCTCTTTTATTAGATTAGATACTAGAGGCCCAGTACACAAAAATTTGTGCACTCGGGGGGAGGGGGTTCCCTCAGCCTGGCCTGTGCCCTCTCTCAGTTTGTGACTCCTCAGGAGATGTCCACTTGCTGGCTTAGGCATGCTCCCTGGGGGATTGGGCCTGAACTGGCAGTCAGACATCCCTCTGGCAGCCTGGGAGCCCTCAGGGGATGTCCACTTGCCAGCAGGGAGCAGGTCTATGCTGCAGTTGGACATCCTTAGTGCTATTGAGGAGGTGGGAGAGTCTCCCATCACCACCACTGTACTGGCAGCCATCAGCCTGGCTTGTGGCTGAACAGAGCTCCCCCTGTGGGAATGCACTGACCATGAGAGGGCAGCTCCTGCATTGAGCGTCTGCCCCCTGGTGGTCAGTGTGTATCATAGTGACCAGTCAATCCCAGTGTGTGCTGTTAGGGTCAATTTGCATAGTACCCTTTTATTATATAGGACTAGTGGCCTGGTACATGAAATTCATGCATGGGGGAGGGGGAGTTGTCCCTCAGCCCGGCCTGCACCCTCTCCAATCTGGGACTGCTGGCTCCTAACTGCTCACTTGCCTGCCTGCCTGATTGGCCCTAACCACTCTGCCTTCCAGCCTGCTTGCCCCCAACTGCCCGCCCCTGCCAACCTAATCACCCCCAACTGCCCCCCTGTCGGCCTACTCACCCCCAACTGCTTGCCCCACCAGCCTGATCACCTCCAACTGATCCCCCACTGAGAGCCTGCTTACCCCCAACTGGCCCCCCTACTGGCCTGCTCACCCCTAACGCCCCCCACACCAGCCTGATCACCCACAACTGTCCTCCCCTCTTGGCCCGTAATTGCCTCTACCTCAGCCCCGCCACCATGGCTTTGTCCAAAAGAACGTCTGGAAGGTCTCCTGGTCTAATTAGCATATTACCCTTTTATTAATATACTAGGGGCCCGGTACACGAAAAGCATGCACTGGAGGGGGAGCGAGGGGGTCTTCAGCCCAGCCTGCCCCCTCTCACATATTGGGAGCCCTCAAGGAGTGTCCTACTGAAGGCTTAGACCCGCTCCCTGCTCCCCTTGGAGAACGGGCCTAAGCTGCAGTCTGGCCTCCCTTTGTGGGAGGCAACCAGGCTAATCAGGGGAAGCCCCATCACCCTGCTCCTGCAGCCACTGCCAGTCACTGCAGCCATCAAGGTATTTTCTTCAACACAGACTCCAGTCCCTTTACCATGAAGAAATGACAACTTTTTTTAGGCATTTTCAAGATGTGTCTTTCATAGGATATGACATTTCTTTCTTTTTTTATCCTCACCTGAGGATATATTTGCATTGATTTTTAGAGAATGTGGAAGAGAAGGGAAAAACAGAGAGAAACATCAAAGTGAGAAGAACACTTTGATTGGTTGCCTCCTGCATATGCCCTGACCTGGCCCCTTGCCAGGGAGGAGCCTGTAATCTAGGTACATGCCCTTGGTCACAACTGAACTCAGACTCTGCAGTCAGCAGGCTGAGGCATTATGCACTGAACCAAACCGACTAGGGCAGGATATGACATTTCTTAGCCCTCCAGCAGTGGACCTTCATTTTTTTCTTCAGGAGTGTGGTGGAAAAACCCTAGATTGCCTTTTTGGATTCTTATTACCTAAGTTACTAAGAATATCACCAGTGGCATACAGGGAGCTTAGCCAATGAGTGGTCAGAAACGGTATTTCCTCTGTAGTTCACTCCGATCACCGACTCCACCCCTGCCCATGCCTATAACCTCTGGCCAAGAATGCAGGCCTGGACAGGAGACTCCCAAGCCCCTTCGATTGCTGGCTTCACAGTGCCCAGGCCTCTGTGATCACCAGCTCTGATTCTGCTCCCTGCCATTGTGGGCTCCGCCCTTGCCCCACTGATAGCCTCTGGCTAAGGCTGCAGGCCGGGGCAGGAGACCCCCAGACCCCAACTTTGCCAGCTCTACTGGTGCCCAGACCCCTGCGATCGCAGGCTCTGCCCCTGCCCCTGTGATCGCTGGTTCTGTGGAGCCCAGACCCCTCTGATCTCCAACCTTGCCCCTGCCCAGGCCTGAGGCCTCTGACCCTGGCCTTATGCCTGGGTGTAGGGCACCCTCATACCCCTTCATACCCCTTCAATCACTGGCTCTGCCCCTGTCCCCTCCGATCACCAGCTCTGCCCTTGCCCATGCCTGAGGCCTCTGGTGAATGCCTGTTCTGCCCCTCGGGCCCCCCACCTCCCCCGCCACCTGGCTGGCTAACAGGTCTGACCACTTCAGTGGCGGGGCTAAGCCGGACTGGGCACTGCGATCTTGTGGCTATGGGGGTGGCCATCTTTGTGATGGAGTGATGCCTAATTTGCATATTACTCTTTTATTAGATAGGATATATAAAATAAACTTGCTTAATTAGACCTGCTTTCTGATTTAGCTAAACTTTCCAGCCCAGTGAAGCACCACAACTTCTCTTTCAGGTAATTGTCAGCAACACAGCAGTAAATATCAACATGAAGCAGATTATTATTGTAGATCACTCAGGGAGAACAAAGGGTAAAATATTTAACTGTAGCAGTGTTTGATATATTCTGTGCAGTGAGAAAACCTGAAGTCATTTTCAAGTTCCACCATTTCTTACTTTTCAGTCACGTCAAGTTTTGAAACTTTCTAAATCTGTTTTCTGACTAATGAAAAGAAAAAAGGAGTCTACCGAGTCTCTTTATCTACCTACTCCAGGACTTCTGTGAGAATCAAATGAGATGAGGCATGTGAAAACGCTTCACAAACATTTGGTTAAACTGTAAAATGTTTGCACCTGGCTATAAAGCAAGTTAGGTTCCTGGGCTGAAGAAACTCCAAGGAGGCTAGTTGCTAGGGAGAGGAAGCTAGGCATTGCTATGTGATGTCATCAGCCAGCACCCACCAGCAACCGTTTCCAGGTTGGGCTGGGCGTCCATGCATGTTTATGTCCTTTCTATCAAAGATTTACAGTAGGGTGGCGGGTGACTATCTTGTCCCCTTGCCACTCAGGTTTTTAAAAAATTTATCTAAACTTAAAAACTTGAATAAAAATGTGGAAATATATATGTTTTCTTTATATCTTCTCTGATGATGAAACATTTGGATATGAAATTGGTGAGAATGCTCTGAGGAAAGAACAGGGTTTGTATACTACTGGGGGAAACAAGACAGACCCATGAAGCCCTTGCTCACCTGTGACACTGTGATGCTGCATTTCTTGGCCAGCTCCTCTTTGGCTTCTTCACTGGGGTAGGGGTTGCTGAGGTGTGAGTAAAAATATTCATTCAAGATTTCTGTGGCTTGTTTACTGAAGTTACGCCTTTTTCGTCTATGACAAAAAACAAACAAACAAAAAGAATTGTAGTTATAATAAGCACTAACCAAAGAGAGATATATTAATTAGGATCATATCCCCCCAAAAAGATTTCTATTTTTAAACATTCTCAGGGTCTAATTTATCAATATGGTATTATATAAATTATGCTCTTGGCATCCTCCAAAGCACTATTCAATGCATTTTAAGAGTTAGAATCACTAAGAAAAACACTAGAATGGTGAAGCACAATTAACTTCATTCTTTAATTTATTCAACAAATATTTACTAAGGATCTAATGTGTTCTAGATACTTAATAAAGATTCAGTTGGAACAAAATAGATAGTATCTACCAGAGAGTTTATAGGACATTGGAGGATTAAGGTGAAAAGTGGAAAGTTAGGGGGGGAAAGACATTAGACAAATATCACAGAAACAAATAATCACAATTTGTGGTGACCATATGAAGTACAATGAAGGGAAATCATAAAATATAATGAGAGTGTATCAAAGGGGAACCTAACAGATTATGGTGTCAGGAAAGGTTTCCTTGAAGGAGTGACATTTGATCTGAGACCTGGAGAATGTGTAGGAATCAGTCAAAGAATAGAGGGAGGAGAAATGAGTAAAGGAAATGGTCCTTTATCCAAAAAGAGGTTGAAAAGTCCAAAGGGCTAAAGAAATCTGGATCACAGTAAAAATTAGAATATGTGTGAGATGAATCTGGAAGGATAGGCAAGGGCCAGATTATATAGGCTTAGTGAGCCCCATAAGAATTTTTGGTGTCAGTTTTTAAGTTATTAGTTTTTAACATCAGTACTTTTTAATGAAAACAACATGACCAAAAATCTGTCACAGAATTTTGAGACCCATTAAAATAACTAAGTTTAATAAGAAGAAAAAAAAAGAAAGGAATTTTTGGATTTTATTTTACTACGAGAAAGCTATTTAAAGATTTTAAATCTTTTTACAAAAAAAGATTTGTTCTGACTGCTAATAGCGGGAGGAGGACATGAAAGGAAATACAGATATATTTAAGGAGATGATGGTAACAGCATAAGGTAAGACTAATGGAAATAAAAAGATTAAAGCTCTATTTGAAAGGTAAAAGCAATAGGACTTAATGATGAGTTGGGGGGGGGAAATGAGTGGAGAAAACAGAAAAGGAATGTAAGGAAAAAAATATATCAGGGGTTTCTAGATTTGTCTGTTTAAGCAACTACCTGGACTATGGTAAGATTTGCTCACAGAGAAACACTAGGGTAGGAAAATATTTATTTACTGGGAGAGGAGTGGCAGAATGCCAGGAGATCAAGTGTTTACTAACAATTTATATCAAATAGCAAAAATGGCATTTGTTACTAAGTTTTTAAAGAATTCCAGCCTGGAAATTAGCATTTGTCAGACTTCAACTTAAATCAGATTCTCTAGTAACGGAAATATACTTTCCCCAAATAACTTTCTTCCAAATAATCTTAATGATCTTCTCACTTGTGATATCCTACACTCAGAAAAGGCAGCCAGTAAGCAGTTGTAAATGTGTAGACCCTTATGAGACCCTTCTAGTTACAATGATGCCACTAACATGGGAGGTTAAGCATGTCATCTGTGTCTCAACATCAAGGAAGAGTCCAGAGTGCAAGAAATCTAGGTCTGATCCAAAAATTTCAAGTTATCAAACCTAAAATTTCTTATTTCAAAACTGTGGAAGGTTAAACCACTGTTTCCTAAGGGATGAAGAAGAGAATCAAGACCTATTTGGGGATTAAACTCAACAGGATTTGATGATTAATTGGATGGGGAGATGGTAAGGGAACACAGAGAAGGGGAGGAAGACATATACCAAGAACAGCAATTAGCATTTTTTGCAGGAGTCATGCATGGCTTGAAAAGAAAACAAAGCCCTGACCTAAGGTTCTCTGAGGCACACTTTGAGTAGGTGGTTCGGTGAATAGGGTGGAAAATATCTAGAATAAGTACTGAAACTGTCAAGCCTACTGATAGCTACCTGGTCCACAGGTAATGCTTATTGAGAAGAAGAAGGGACCAAGGGTGATACAGGGACTTGCTATACTAAGAGCAAATGGTAGTTAATTAGGAGGCAGATGTTCCTTATCTGGCTCTAAGGAAGAGCTCTGGCATGAAGAACCGTTCTACACACTTTGTTTTCCAGTTGAGAAGCTAACTTAGTTATTTTCCCTAATACTGTAAAATTTGGATGATAATTATCACCTGTCAGATTCCAAGGACGAAAAAACCAAATGAAATAGACACTCCTTTCCAAAGCTGAAGATTGATCACAAGCTTTAGCAATGCTCAAGAGGCAACCCTGCAGAGGCAGCATGCAGTAGTAACTTGACAATTCTTTTATTCTGTCATCAGGTAGGTCAAACACACCATATACAACCTATCACCAAATTCCTGTGAAACTTGGCGAAAGCTTCAGGTAAAAGGGAAATCTTCATCCTTACAGGAGAAACTGATAGGCTTTCTTACTTGATTTGGAAAAACAGACTTTGGGGCTTTGTGGTCACCTCTATTAACTAAAATACTACTTCCTTCTTAGGAGCATAAGTATTTCCAACTATTTTCTTATAATGTACACAAGCAATGTAACATCAAGAAATTCTTACAAAACAAGCCTTTGTGAAAACAGAGTTACAGACTGAAAGTTATCTTTAAAAATACTTTTTAGTATCAGATTTCAAAGGCTACATATTCTAAGTCACTAGGAGCAGCACTAATTCTATTTCCCGTGTCACCAAATTGGAAGCTAATACACTACCACTCCCAGATAAGAGGCTTGACAGCACAGACACCATGAGGCGAATTACCTGTCCATTGTAGAGAAGAGCTCTTACAGCCAAATTAACAAAGTATCTAAAACCGACTAACCATTTTTATAGGAAATAATACACAAGGAGTAAGAAGCGGGGAGGGCAGGAACACCACGCATTAGATTTGTGGCCTTACATACCTGGCATCAAGGAACCTTGATCTTAAAATCATAACTGCTTCACAAGTGCTTTGTTTGAGCTGCATCTGAATGGAACTAAATTTTCGATGGATGATGCCCACCATTCTCTCAATCTCTTTGGGGGAAATGGGACGTGTTCTACTCTGCTCTCGGAGAAGGTTCATCACATGTGTAGTGAATTCATTACATGCCTGTAAGGGAGGAAAAATCACTCTTTAGAAATCTGATATTTTATATGATCACATCCAGACATTAACTCATCTGAATTTCTACCTCATTTGCAGTTGCCAATGGCATGATGCAGTGGGTAGGGTAAGATGAAAACTAAGACACTGGTGAAATGGCAGTGGTAGTTAGCACAAGAATTCTGAAACTGAATAGCCAGACATGCAAGGGAGACACTGCACACAACTGCCCTTCCCACTAACCCTTGTCCCAGTTCCAAAATGAGGTGTTCCCAGTGGGGGATGCTCTCTACCAATTCTTATAGATAAATACAAATTTATCTTAGTATTATTGTACTAAGCACTTTCTAATTTCATTTATTCAACAAATGTTTACTGAAGGACTATGAAGTTCAAATTCTCCTAAGTGCAAGAAATGAGCAAGATATAGACCTGGCCTTCAGTGTGATAAAATATATAACAAAACTAATTTTCAAACGAGGCAGTCTGTGAAAGTGTCACAAGGAGCTAGGAATATGTGCTTCCTAAGTTCAAAGGAGGGAGTGTTCTCATCTGGAGGCAGAGATCACGGCAGGTTGCATGGCACAAGTGACACTGGGGCTTTAAAGAATGGGTAGGATTTTTGAAAGGTACACAAAGATAGAAATCAGGAGGAATTCCAGGTACAAGGAAAACTGGACATAATAGTATGTGGCAATTTCAGAAGAACTGAGAGACTATGTAGAGAAGAAGGGATTCAGGTTTGTGATAGCATATAAAGGCCTTGAATGACAAGCATGTCAACGTCCTAGTATAATTTAGTTGTGGTGTAGGCCCTATTAGTGGACATGAGCCATCCCTGGAAGATGGCCAAGGCAGCTCAACTCTTCAGGGGAGGGGCAAATCCTGATCAGATTTGGGTCTTAACAAATCAGGTTTTAGTTAACAATCCTCAGGCCCCATCTCTTTCAGTTCATCTACACTGAAAGTCAGTACTGCCTGGGTAAATAAAGCATCAGTCCTTGAATAAAAAGAACATCTTCTGGCACTTTTGTTAAAAGAATTCTGCATCTTACTGCACAGATGCCCCAGGTAGGGCGAGCAGACAGAACAATCATTGATCATGGCAAAATACATTTTGAAGCTAAAATAATGTCCACTTCCCTACAGATACCCTGAACATTGTTCATATCCAGCATATGATGGTCTCTCTAACCCATTAGAGAACTAACATTTCAAGTACACTGGGTGTTTCAATTTCTCTAAGCTCTTACAGGGCTTTTCTATAAATATTTCTAAAGTAAGGTAAAGAGAGTCTTGCTTACCAGTTAAAATTTTTCATATGTTTTACGTCTTAAGAAATGTAAAAGTCCTTGTGAGTAGGTGGCATCATGCTATACTTATGGAAATCTTCGGAGTGCAGAATTGTGTAATATACACAGTAGGCATCCAATAAACATCTATTGATTGGTGGGTTTTTGTATTACAATTCAAGAACAATGTTAATAGCCTTAAATATATTATCCCTGAAATATAAGAGAATAATTCTTAACCTGTAGTCCATGGAGAAGTTAGAATGTCCATGACTCCCTGAAATCATACACAAATTGTATGCACATGTGTATTTCCTGAAGGGAGAGTTTATGGAGTTTTTGTTTGTTTTCATTTTGGATTCTTAGCCAGTCCAACTAAAAAAGGCTAGGAATTATTATCCTAGATTATGACAAAGTTATATTAAGGAACTTTGCAACTCTAAAACCAGAAGTTTTTCCATCTTTATGGAAACCAAAATAAAAGTAAATTTAAGATTTTCCCTGCTCTACTGTCATTGTAAATGATCTTATGCAGAGCTAAACAAGTGGCTGCCCTGCCAAGAAATATGTCTATTTTTTCTTGCACTTTCCCTGAAGAGATGTTCATTTTTATTTGAAGAACTCCAGCCGTTAGTTTTATCATCAGTAAAATGAAGAAAATTAAACTAAAAGTGTTTCCCCAAACTGGGATCAGCAAGTTCTATACTTCTATAGCTAGTTCCAGAAAATGTTCATATACGGCCAACAATACATACGTTTGGGTAATGCAATATTAAGCAAAATTTTTAAAGGCTCCTTTTTTTTTTTTTTTTTGCAGGACTCCTAAGTACTTCTATTATGCCAATTGCATAGTAAATCTTCAAAGGGGAATGGTATAAACAACTTTTCTTAAGTAAATATGATCACAAAAACTCTATTCTCTAGAGCAGTGCTATCCAACAGAAATATATTAAGACCCACATATAAAATTTTTAAATTCTCTAGTAGCCATATTAAAAAGAAAAGAATCAGGAGAAACTAATTTTAACATTTTATTTAACTCAATATATTAAAAATATTAACATTTGAACATATAACTATAGAAAAACTATAATGAGACATGCTATTTTTTTTCATACAGTTTGAAATCTAGTACGTATTTTACATGTATAATACGTTCCAGTTCAGGCTGACCAGATTTCAAGGCTCAATAGCTACATGTGACTAGTGGCAAGTACTGGACAGCACTATGGCATCTTGCAGACCAATGTGCTATTAAAAACTCTTTGGGAAACGGTACTCTCTTGATGTTTCTTTTTTCACTTGTCATTACCATGTATTCACATAAACACACACACACACTAACAACAACAAAAAAAGAGATTCACTTAGGAATGTCCTTAATGAAGCAAGAGAAATTATTCATTTTATTGTATCTCAACACTTGACTAAATCTTTAATATTCTGTGTGACAAATGGGAAGCACACAAAATACTTCTCTGCATATGGATGGATAGTTTTCTCAAGAAAAAGCACTTGTGTGATTAAGTTGTAAGTAAAGCTGCCTTTTTTTTTCATGGAACACTATTTTTTGAAAGCAAAATAGACATATTATGATTATTCGGATTTGGGTGTTGGGCAGATGTTTTCTCAAAAAGGAACCCAGTGAGCCTGTCATGTCAAAGAAAACAGGTGGTAGTTGTGCCAGTGGTGAAATTTAAGTTTTGAAGTTAATTATTATAATTTTAAAAGATCTGCACCCACCACTGTGAGCCTGACATTTTCCCATTAGACTTTCTCATAGTTTGGTACTGATTCCCAACGTGCCATTGATGGACCTGAAATGGCAACCTTTTGGTGTATGGGACGATGCACCAAATGATTGCAGGCTCGATCCCTGGTAAGGGGGCATGCAGGAAGCAGTCGATGGATGTTACACTTTCACATCAATGTTTCTCTCTCTCTCTCCCCCTCTCTAAAAATCAATAAACTATTCCTTTTTTAAAAAGGCTATTAATATATTCCTCCCTTTTTCAGTGATGTATCTGTGTGAGACCAGATGTTCTTCATATAATGTTCTTCTTTAACCACATGACTAACTGCAGAAGTATACCTGAGAACCCAGGTGACTTCCATAAAGTCCAACACCAAAGAATTTTGCAAAAATGTAAAAAAAGTGCCATTTTTCTCACTAAAGTTTGAGTTTTGGGGGTTTTTAAAAAATGTTAAGTTAACATAATAGTTTAGTGTTCTTATTTTTAAATTAATAAATACTTCTAATTTCTAATATAATAAATATTGATAGATAGATGTAACCAACCAAGTGAATGCTCTTAAGGGGGTTTCCAATAATTTTTAAGGATCTAAACCCTAAGACCAAAATGTTTGATAACTGCTGTACTAGACTATGAAAGTATTACTTATTTGTACATATAGCATTGCTAATTCCTACAAACTAACTCACACATTATGGTAACAGACATCTATGATATGGCGTATGTCTTGATAAATAATTAAAGACTCCTGAATGATACCTGCAATGTTAGCTCTCCTAGTATTTGTCTGGCTGTATTTTAATCTATCCAGATTGAATGTTTGTTTGCCTACGGTTTCTAAGAAGCAAAGGCTCATGTGGACAACAACAACAAAAAATAGGTTAAGAGTAAAAAGTTTTTTCATGTAAGAACTCATAATTTTCTAAAACATTTACTGAATGTCTCACAAATTATTAAGTGAAGTCATCTATGAATGCAAATGCTGATTAGCAATTTGGCAATAGCCCAACGTTCACAGAATTCACATAGCTTTTCTTTAAGCCAGTAGTTCATACATGATTAATTAGAACATCTCATTTATGTAGTGTGCACTTTAGCTCATTACTCTAAGTAAAATTCGTTAAGTATTTACATTTAGATAATTAAAATCTGGGTACACCCTTAAGAAAGATGCATACACTTTAGGCAAAGTGATTTTTTTCCCCTTTATACCACTGAAAGTAAATTACAGCCTCATTTACAGCCTCATCTCTACCAGTTTCAGAGCACAACACAGTACTGCCTCATTTCCTATTCCTTAAAAGGTAACATTTTAAAAATATAAATGCAGTAAGAATGATCAAATGACTGCAGAGTTTTAAAGGGCCACCCAACCACATATTAGTATCAATGCTGTTTATAATGTGAGATGCTCACTTCAAACATTTATCATATTCACCGTGACTATGTTATTAAAATAGACATAGAGTCTGAATTTTCTAATTTAGAGTAATAGCAGAAACCTTTTACTTTTTTTATTGCTTAAAATATTACAATGAGTAGTACATGTCTCCCTTTTCTTTCCCTCCTTAAACTGCCCCCCCACCCCCAGTGTTTTGTGTCCACTGGTTATGCTTATATGCATGCATAAAGTCCTTTAAAACCTCTTTTACTTTTAATCCAGCTGCTGAAAACTATCTAGGATGCATTTTTTGTGTCTGTCTTAAAACATACATTGCAATAACATAGTTAAGTGAACATAAAGCACTGAAGGCCTCATGTGAGAAAAATAGTTTCAATCAATTCTGAATCTGAGCCTTCCTTTTTGCCATTTGTTCCTTTCTTCTTAAAAAATCAAACCAAATAATAAATGAGAACTTGCAATATTTTTTCAATACTGTTTTTAATAATATTATTTTTATTTAGTAAAACTGTCTTCTTAATATTCATATCTATTTAATTTACACTAAAAGTTTTCAGTGTTTTGTTGTTTTGTGGTGATGCTAGTTTCAGTTATGAATTCAATTTCTTGCCTGTGGGTTCAGATCAGTTAATATAAAAATGTAAAACCAAACAAAGAGCAAGCACTAATTGTTAGAGGAAGTTTTTAAATGGTTCAGTGATCAAATCTAAAAACTGAATTGGTCTTTTGTAACCATCTAGAGAAGCTAATTGTGGACTACAGATCATAATACCACCTATTGTAAATTCACTTTTCAAGAAAGATTAAATCTCTATTAAAAGTCAAAGCCTCTCAAATTTGCATGCATCCATTTTCTAGGTGTTTTTATAAACTTACAAGCAACTCTAGTCCAATATTATTGATTTTGTATTTATGAAATGTTTATTATTAAATCAACAAATTCTTCACTTAAAGATTCTTTTGCTAAGCCAACTAGAATGAAACCAATATGCAAAGATGAAATATCTATTGTTACTTCAACGCTTTTTACCTAATCACATAGTTTAGGGACCTATCTCATGAGGGTTTTGTAAGGATTATGTTATATATGTATGTTAAGTCATTTGCATAGAGTCTGGAACATAATACTTAATAAATGGCAGTTATTATTGACAATGAAAATGGCAAGTTAATGAAATTCATATTTTTTGTGTGTTAATTCTGTAAGCAAGTCCCTAACATATAATTCTGCCTTGCCATTGCCTGAATACAAACACTGCTTCCAAACAAGTTTAATAAAAAAAAGAGTATTCAAATATAAAACAATTCATTCATTAATCGCATATGGTCAAAGATACATTTGGTACATAGAATCAATAAACTAGAAAGTTGCAGGGGAAAAGGTGAGTACTCAAACACTACTTCCAGTAAAGGAAAAGACCCAGCATGAATACTGACAAGAAGTAAAACCCTTCCCTTGGAACAATGAATAACAAAGCCTTGTTTGGGAAAATGAAATATAAAGTTTACATCAGGTAGTAGTAACCTTTTGTCTTTCCTGCTTAACTATTAAAAACTAATAGCAATTTACTTAGGAGTTTGCAGGCTAGACAAATTCTAATATAATAACATCAGCATTTTTTAAGCTGATAAAAATAAAATTTCTTTACAAGCAAAGCAGATTTTGCCAGGAGAGGTAAGTACATAATGTTGCGATCCTCAACGAGCCCAAAGCCATTCCTTTACAATGGTTTAGGTTCTACACTCATTCTCCATTTCCCCAACAATCCTCAGTAATCTGAAAGTCCTATCTTATCTAAACAGTATCTGATTGGTCTTGAGCACATTCAGTGTATGTTTGGTTCCAATGCTCTACCTGACTTGAGGTGAATTCCTTTGAC
Source organism: Murina feae (assembly GCA_004026665.1). NCBI lineage: Eukaryota > Metazoa > Chordata > Mammalia > Chiroptera > Vespertilionidae > Murina > Murina feae. The sequence goes on from PVJC01020038.1 coordinate 15,714, forward strand.
ATCTGTGAACTCAGAAAGCAGGTTCCCAGATACTTGTGGGGGGTTGGTACCCTTACAACACTTTCGCCTTCAGCAAAAATATATTTCAATATAATTATAGTAGATAGCTTTCAATATGTCATCTCTATTATAGTAGCTATAAATTATGAAGTGAATTGCCTGTGTACAAGCATTTCTTCTGGTACAAGCAAAGTGGGAGAGCTGCATAGGGCATGATATATCTTTTCTGTTTTAACTGAGAACAAATGCCTAAGTCAAATTTCATTTGCAAATACCAATGAGTTGCTTTCCCTTTGGTAGAGAAGTGAAGGAACCAAGAAGGCCTTCAATTCTTAAAAACAGGCTGTGATGAATATATTAAATAAATACATTTTGAATTAAAAAAAAAAAAAAGAAAAGAAAAAAGAAAAAAAAGAAAAAAACAGGCTTCCCAGAACCCTTCGTTAAAGTTCATTAGGAATTCACCTATTCTAATAGTTGGGCCTTTAATCATAAGAGCATATTTGAAAGGTAATGTAAAAGCATTTTTCAAAACTTCTAATTAACGAGAAGACAAATAAGCAATAAGGTTTTTGTCCACCTAAAGAGGGAGGCAATGCACTCAAGACACATAGTATGACAGCTGCTGCAAGCTCTGGAAAATTGTCACATTCCTATTTGGTGTCAGGATAAACAAGAGAAAAGTAAAATAGTTTTGTTTCCTTTGGGTGTGGTAATCATATTCAAGAATCTCATTCTAATATGTATTCTATTATTTAAACTATATTCTAATATTTAGCCTAATATTTCAAAAGGGTTTTTATAAGTGAATTTAGGTGATTATCACTAAAAATAATTACATCTAAGCCTATGTAATGGAGGAGACATCTGATCAAAGGACATTTTATAGAGAAACAAAAGAAGAAGTATATTAAAGATTGTGCCATTTCTAAAACACACATAAAACTGAGCCTTGCAGCCTGGATTTAATGTTGCTCAAACTGTAGCTCTAGTCTGTTTAGCTTTGTAAATGTGGCTATGTTTATAAGGTACTTTAATTTATGGCAGTGGTAGTGTGTGTTAATTTTATGGCAATATAAATCTAAACAGGTTTCAGATACATTTTCATTACAGCTTCATTGCAAAACACAGAGTGAATAGCTCTAGATTCCAATGTAGTTTATTTCTTTTAATAAAAGACTCAAGACAATTTTCGGATGAAGCTTCTGCCTTACTTAACATATATGTTCTTCCTATTTACTAACAAGCTTTCCATCACTCAGAATACCCATGTTCACTTTTAGGAGGAACAATCTAATTTCTGCTAGGTGATTAGAATAATTGTGTTTTATTTTTCCATCTCTTCTCTGATCCCACTCCAAATGCAATCCAATATGGGCAAATCAGAAAAAAACAAACAAAAAAACCAGAATGTACCTGAATTATTTTCCCATTTGACATAAATAGCAGCATAATTCAATGAAAAAGCAGTCATATTTTCAGAAACATTTTTCAGTGTCTGATTCTAACACTAACTGGATGTGTGACACTGGACAAATAACTTAACCTGAGTCTCATTTTCTCATTTGTAAAATGGAAATTATAATACCATCTATTTTAGAAATTTCATCCCTTCATCTTAGTTCTGCTTAGCCCTTAGCAATTTCAAAACATATTCCTTAAAGGTCTATCCCAGATAAGGACCTGTATCTCAAAGATTTAAAAAGAAAAAAGGAAAGCTGACTATCTTATGTTAAAACTCATAGAAGAGCTATAAAAGCCACCCGAAAGACAACTCAAGAGAATTAAATGCCACTGATATTTCTAAAACAACTCAGAACCTACAGAAGAGAATTGGTGAGCTAAAATTCTGTCAAATCAGCCAACTAGTCACCATATTCTATTTACTTGTCCTAATACTGCAATGACTTCACTTATCTGTATTTGTTTCCCTCTGAAAGTGCTAAAACTGAGAAAGGAAACAGACATCTAAGTAGTTATTAGGCTACTAAATATATCTAACAATAAGGTTCATGATTATATTCTAATACTCATTATTTCCCAATATAATCTTTAATCCAAAAATACTTAGTGTAAATTAATTTATAAATAACTTGTATGTATATGTATATTTTCAAAGCACCAAAAAACAAAACAACAACAACAAAAAACCCCAAACCCTGTGACACTGACTGATGCCTGCTCACCCAACTTCTGACAGGACTATAGGAAGACATAAGGAGGACAATGTGAAGAAACATGGCAGGAGACAGTAAGGAATCATCTTACTTCCTCAGCCAAAAAAGTAGAGCCATTTGGCCCAATACTATAGATCTTTCCATGCAAGGTGACTGGTGGTGTTTCTTTAGTAAGTACAGATAGATATAGTTAACAGAAAGTTATACAATTACGATATTATTACAAATCAGAGCCATTTCCACTGTTTATGCTCAGGGCAATCTTTTCAACCATGACTTATTTTGTTTACTCTCAATTATTCATATGTCAAATCAAAAAGTTCCATTTTTTTATGTACATACGTAAGATAATTTTTCTAAAATTCTTATTTGCACATCTTCCACCAAAAATTAATCCTCCAAATGAGACTAGAGATGGTTTGAGATCCCAGAAAGTCCTATTCAGAAAAAAATACATAATAGCTTATAAGATTAATTTATATTGTATGTTAATGTAGAACTACATAAATCTATCCTCCCTAAAAACACATTCACCTCTGGGAATCCAGCATTGCTTAATACCACCACAGCCGGCATATTAGAGAAGGCAATGAAAAAGTAACATATATAACTAAAACTATACAGGAACTTAGAAGATAAATCAGTATTAAAACTGACCAGGACTGCCACATTACATTAAGGTGTTTGGACTTTAAGACATACCTGACTACATAGTGAAGTATTTATGGGTGAAATGGTATGGTGTCTAAGACTTTTAAAATACCCCACACAAAAAGAGGGAGGGAGGGAGGGAGAATGAGGGAGAGATAGACAAAATAAGACTGACAAAATGTTAATATATATTTATCTGGGTGATAGGTATATCTAGGCAGTTCCTTATTTTAGAATTAACTCTATAAAACAGTCAATTCACAACTGCTTTCTGACCTAAAAACATGGCAACTTCATAGGATTTGACTTAATATTCTCTTTATTTGGGGGTACATTTAAACATTTCCATATAATGTTTTCTTTAGTTACCTTCCAGTGAAAATTCCTCAAACTAAGCAGGTTTTTAGGCTTAAACTAACAACTAAAGTAAGTTCAAAGTGAACCATGAACATTTTATTGAATCTAAGAGTTACTTACTTCCTCCCACATTTAACATCTCTGAAGTTTGGAACCACTTCACAACCAATGTTATGGTTAAATTAGGCAGTGTTAATTTTTTCTTGTGAGACATAAAGCAATGACACAGCTTAAAAACAAAGTATCTTAGATTCAATGAAATAGGTTAATATAATTGCTGAGAATAGCATTTTAATCCATATTCTCTAATCAGGAATTTTGCATACAATGGCTAATATTCCCTGCCCCAGGTTAATTATCTTGGGTGGTCTCCTCCTCAGAGAGACTGGCCAGAATCTGCTTACTTTGTGACGTTAGCTCCCTCCCCTACAGCCTGGCACAATTCCTAAGAATTCCTAGGAGGATTCTGGAACTCACAGCATAGGAGGAAAATCTCACTATGCAGTGCTTTCCTTTATAAAGTGGTCACAGCTTATGAACAAGGCCAGTGCATAAATGCTAATGATACAAAGCTTTGAAGAGCACAAAATGGTGAGTTTAGAGGGAAAGGATGGTTGCAGGTGTGGTAGTAAGGGCACATGAATGTGAGGAATGAGTATAACTAAAACAAGCAGATGGGATAAAATAGCTTAGTTTCACCTCGGAAATCTCAAAGGGACTTCATTTCATGAATCCAACAATCCACTTATATTTTAGCATTGACCTTATTTATTTTGTTCTTTGTGTTAACACCTACCCCTCACAGCCCCCAGAATTGGTTAGCACAGTCTAATAGCAGAGCAATAGAGGTTTGTGCAGGACTATGAGAGTGGCGGCTGCTGACCTGTTCATATTTCTCCAGTTCTGTGTGATAGATTTGTCTGATCTGGGTCAATTTGGCTCTGTAATCTGAGTGCTCAATAGAGTTATCTGAAGAACCTCCAGAGGCTGCCGCGGCTGCAGCTGCTGCCGCCGATCCCCCACCTTTCTCAGGACCTGAAACCCCTTCTGCCAAAAGCATATTGTCCAGTCTCATTAGCTGGGGATCGGGAGGGTCCTCCTCCTGGGCTCCTCTGATGCTGAGACCTTCAAGGAGAGAGAGACAGAGAGAGAATAAGCGAGAAACAGGACAAACTGTATTTTAATTATTTGAGAAAATGTTCAAACAACATCAGTGTACTATAATTCATGCTGAGAATTTCATTGTTCACATTTTATCAATAAGCCTAAGTATGGAAAATCTTTTCAAGATAATATTTACATGCAGCCCAAAATTTTTAAGATCCCTCTTTTCAATTTATCCCAGATTGGATCCTTAAAAGAAGGTAGCCTTGAGTTCCTGACATCCAATCTTCCCATATTTAGGTGATTTAAGAATAAAATGGGAAGAGGGTAAAAAATTTGGGATTTTGAGAAAGAAAAGACATCATCCAAGGATATAAAACAAACCCAATGAAAGAAAGGTGGTTGTTCTGTTTCTCTATATAGCTAGAATAAAAGATTTTAAAATCTCATGGAATAATTAATTCACAAGCTATATCCAAAAATTAAAAAATAAGCAGGATTAGATGGACTTCTCCATTACATAATTTCAGGGGGAGAAGAGAAAAACATACATGATGAGGTAATTAGCTATGGTTTAAAAATATGTATTAAATGCCTTGGTTAAACAATTGTCAACAAATTATAAAACCAGGACACTAATAAATACAGTATTAAAAATGTACTATCAACATGGCAATACGGTGCCTGTCACAATAGTCTCAATCTAATTTTGCTTGTATATAAAGAACTTCCTAAGTGATGCTCAGTCAGCACCTCATCTGAGTGCTATAGATCACAGCTGACAATTCATAGGTTTAATCAGGTCACATAGGCTTTCTGCCAAGATGTTTTCAACAACACAGAAGACAAAGTTTTAAAATAATTATCATGGTATAAAAAAGCACTGGAGTCATCACAGCTCAAAATCAGCATTTTCCTTAATGTGTAACATAATCTAAAATATCCCAGCCCAATTAGCCCCTGGAAATCTGTTTAAAAACAGGTTCTTCACACTAGTTACAAGGCATCCTGGGGAAGAGGGGAAGGAAGCTGGCATCCTGCATGACTGCATTTGGATTCTGCCTTTTGCGTCTGTGCCTGTTGTTGTTTATCCACAGTGGTGCACACTCTGTGTCTCGTGTAACTTACATGACAGTAACATCTATAAGCTGCCAAGAACTCAACTGAGCACCAGCTCTGCAATTTTATGTGCTAACCTAAAACTATCATCAATTCTTTTAAGAACAGATTTCATTCCTAGATGTTCTGACTTACACCCACAGCAGGAGAGAGCTCTTGGTTGTCTTAACTCAAATGCACAACTTTAATTTCCTCCCTCAAAACACTTTAAAGCTGTCACTTTCATTTAAAAATATACTTCAGAATAATTTCAACTGGGTAATAAAACTAACTCAAAATAATTTAAAATTATGTCTGTTGCCTGTAGAGGAACATAAATAAGGCTTGGAAATTATAATATACTAAGACAATAATTCACTTAAGGAACCAAAAAGTTAGGAGTCCCTTAAATAAGATAAAATCAGTATCAGCACACTGCTGATATAGACAAACATATACTTGCTATTTCTTCTAGATCTAGACGAAAATGCCAAATATTGGTTACACTGGTATTTTTAACATCTTTCACTTTCTTTCCTTCTAATTCCGTGGTTCTCAACCTTCCTAATGCGGAGACCCTTTAATACAGTTCCTCTTGTTGTGGTGACCACCCTCAACCATAAAATTATTTTCGTTGCTATTTCATAACTGTAATGTTGCTACTGTTATGAATCATAATGTAAATTTCTGATATGCAGGATGTATTTAGGCGACCCGTGTGAAGGGGTCATTCAAATCCCAAAGGGGTCGCGACCCACAGGTTGATTACAGCTGTTCTAATTCATTGTATTAGATGGTAGAATCTCATGGCCTAGACAAACTTGTAGTTCCACATACCAAGTTTTTTGTGCCTCTGACATGCCATGAAGACTCACTGGGCTTATTTGACACTCCAGGCTCTGCTTCATTTTATAGTCTACATTTGGGAGTTCCTTGCATTTCTCCTTTTTAAATTAAACTTTTGCTCACATTTTTGTGTTTGTTGGTTCTGTGTGGAGGTAGGTAGGTAGGTAGGTAGGTAGATAGATAGATAGCTAGATAGATAGATAATGGTGCTTCTCCTGGAAGTGTGTTTTATCTACCTTCAAAGTTCCCTCGGGTTTCTAGTTTTCCTTTTGTACTTATATTTATTGATCTTCTCTTATGGACATTTGGTGAAATTCTTTAATAGTAGATCAACATCCATTGACAAAATTTTTACATTTCTCTGCACAGTGTGGCACACAAGAGAAGATGCTCAATGGCTAATACACAAGAAAGCAGGAAGACAAGAAGGAAATTCGTCAGGAAGAACTGCAAGATACAAGTTAATTAGCCACATAATATGCATATAAAACAACACTACTATACCAGTAGGAAGCAACTCTTTTTTTAAAAAAAAATATTTTATTGATTTTTTTATAGAGAGGAAGGGAGAGGGACAGAGAGCCAGAAACATTGATGAGAGAGAAACATTGATCAGCTGCCTCATGCACCCCCCCCACCCCCCTACTGGGGATGTGCCCGCAACCAAGGTACATGCCCTTGACCGGAATGGAACCTGGGACCTTTCAGTCTGCAGGCCAATGCTCTATCCACTGAGCCAAACTGGTTAGGGCAAGAAGCAACTCTTAAACTCAATAGTAGTAAACACAAATAAAAAGAATCATAAGAGCTCTAGCTGGCTTGGCTCAGTAGATAGAGCATCGGCCTACAGACTAAAGGGTCCCAGGTTCGATTCCGGCCAAGGGCACTTGCCTGGGTTGTGGGCTTGATCTCCAGTAGGGGGAGAGCAGGAGGCAGCCAATCAATGATTCTCTCTCATCATTGATGTTTCTATCTCTCTCCTTCTCCTTTCCTCCCTGAAATCAATAAATATTTTTTAAAAATAATCATAAGTATGTCTTATGACAAATAATACCTCTTCTAAAATCATAAGTAAATCAACACTTCAAATACAGGAAGAATGTTTTAATGTAATCCTTCTGCATTTGCTTTATAAATTACGTACATCAAATCTAATCAGAAAAACCAGAAAAAGTTCACACTCCTATAGATGAAAAGTTAGAGTAACACATGAATTCCAGTCATAACACCTACTCTTCTAGGCACCTAGAAACATTCTAATGAACCTAAGTTTACAAGGGCCAGAATGAACAGAACTATGTGGTTTTCAAAAGATCTTGATATCTTCAAACTAAAACTTGGGAAAACAATAATTTAAAAATTGGTCATTCTTATTTTAATCCAAAAGGTGTACAAGGACATTTATAGACATTTATAAAGCTTTACATCTAGGCTTGGTTATCAAAGAATTATAAAGTGTTTGTTTTTTTTGTGTGTGTGTTTTTTTAAAGTCCTATGTGCAATCTACTTATAACCACAACATTCATTACAGTATCCCTAAGATTTAGACAAATCATACAAACACAGTAAAACATTGTTTAACAACGAACTTGGCTTTGTTATAAGCCCATAGTTTCTGCATATCTTTCGGCAAATCCTAATTAGCTGTCTTTCAACATGCTGTGCACCTGCCCCACAGATAATGGGAGAGAGCATCTGCATAGACGACTGCATTCGGAGGGCAATAAATAAATTACGGGTCAAAATTATTACAAAGCTTCCTCCGAATAAATGCATACCCTTCACAATACTAAGCTGCAGATGTGAAAAGTACCTAAAGCCCACTCAAATGGTATGATTATGGGGCTGTTGGAGTTTAATAATCTGACTGTAATTCAGGCATTTTCAACAGCTCATTAAGGGTTCATTAATATATAGGCAAGCTTTTGAATTATAAATAAGCAGATTAGAAATCTGCAGTGGCTGAATTGTACAGTAGTAGCCTCTCTAACAGAACAACACTGTAACGTGACAAAGGCTTGACCTGAGAAAATGAGGTGCAAATACAGGGCTTCGCAGCTTCCTCATTTATAAGGACCAACCCCACTGGATCATGAGTAACTTCTGCTCATCCAGGACTGAAGAATGGCTTCAGACCATGGCTGCTGCAAATGTGCTGCACACATGGTCATGAATTAGGCACTAATGAAAATCTAGCCCTACAATATTTCCACAATCAGAGAAGATATACAATATCCATAGTAATGATAAAGAAAAGTTATCGAATCATTTTTACTTTGTAAACAGTACATTATTTAGAGCTGCTGTGAACCAAATGCTATTATGGAAACTGTAGTTGTCTGATTTTTCCCCCTAATGAGCATGCCATAAAACTAGGTCCCAAATTATTCCTAGGCTTAAGCCTCTGAAATCTCTATAATTTTGTTCTCTGATGGACTTCCTCTTGATATACTCAACTGCCATACCAGTCTTAGGAAAATGTTTAGCAGTATCATGGAAAGCAAGGCCAAATCAGATATTTTTGGCAGGCCCTGAATTCTTGACTTCTGTGAAACTAGTGCCAATTCTATTACTTTCTGTTGTGGTTTTTATAATGTCCATAGATTTTATTTTGTGTCTGTTATTTAAAAGTAACAAGCAGGATTGTGGTCTGACAGTACAAAGATGGTGAAAGAAAACACCAACTTTACTTTCTGCTTTCTTCATTTTAAAGTCAACTAAGCCACAGTTTGAGAAACATAAATCAAATTATAGATAAAGAAGAAGGCGGGCGGAAGGGCAGGGGAAAAAAGAGATATATGTACCAATCTTTGTAAAACTTTATGTAATAATAAAAAATAAAAAAAAAGAAGAGAGATTAAAACAGCTGTGTTGCTACTTTTCTCCCCAAACCTAAAAAAAAAAAAAAAAAAAAAAAGGGGCAAAATAATTTTCCACCTAATATCCATAAGTAACGAAAAGCAGTTTAAGTATGAAACAGAAGACCTGGAAATGAAATGAAGGTCACAAGCCCCATGGTTAGAAAATCTCATTTGAAACAATTATCTTTGGTTGTGCAAACTGGAATATAATTTGGAAACAAAATAAACAAACTGAAAAATCCCTCAAGGTGCCATTATCTAAACTAGATTTGATATGGGGGTGGAGAAAGGGAGATTGGGGTTCTCAGACAAACACTGAGTGGATTACAGATAAAGCTAAGGAGACAAGACCAAGTAGAGGTAAGGCAGTTAGTTGCTTAAGTGGGGTCTGACTAAATGAAAGAGACACAAAAAGCAAAAAAATAAAAAAGCCAAATGAATACTATTAGCACCTCCTAAAGAAAGATCTGGAATAATACTTGCACCTAAATTTCATGCTGTCCTTCTTAACTCTAAAGATAAAGACTTGCAATGAAAGGGAAGAATCATATTATTTTATAGATATCAGTAGAAGCAACTGGAAAAACAACCAATTTTTAAAATATTAGGAGAAAATGACAGATGATACACTAGTGGTTGCCTATCACTATCTGTGGCCCCATGCCCATCCCACTCTGGCTCCAAATCTCCTTTTAAGCCAATGTTAGTGTCTAATCCACTGAATATGGCAGTCATATTACAAGCTAATGTCACTTTCACTCCTATTTAAGGTGACTGTGTGGTGTGTGCACGTTTTTCATGTCAGGTGTATTAAATATAACACGGCAATGCACTGCACATTTCCACGCCAACCTAGTTGTCACTTTCACTTGACTCATTCTCTATTGAGGAAAAATGCAGCACTGGGAATTTACAAGGCTTTTCAGTTAAATGGACATAAATCACAGGTTTCATTCAAACCGAATAATCACTGGCCATAAAGAGCTACTTGTCTCTTACCATATATTACAGTGAAGTTCCTGTGAGCAATAATGCAGCCATTCATGGCAAAGAAAAACAGAGCGAGACATTAAGAACTGACATGTAATCCTGTTAGGGCCCTGACGTGGAGAGTGTGGCTGACATTTTTATCATATATGTCCATTTCTATTTGGAAAATCAGAGGAATAAAAATGATTACTTCACTGCCCAAATCTACCTTCCTAAAACAGCCCACTGAGATTTGTTTACATGCTGGGGAACTGCTTACTAGAAATTCATAAATCTAAGATTTTGAAGCATTTCCCCTGATGGTTAAATTGAAGATATGACTAGAAAGGTTCCCCATAATGCTTCTCCACACCTCCATTTCCTTCACTTTCAACACATAAACTGTCAATCCATCGCTTTATTACATTTCACCTTCATTATAAAGCTGTTGGCAGAATGCCTGTTTCTAACACACAGCACTGATAACTTTTCTCCAAGCACTTGCTGCAAAGCCATCTCACTCAAGAAAGCAGGCAACTAATGACCTTTATTAGAGGTTCGATGGAAAGCAGCTAGCTGCTATAATAACATTATTAGTATCTTAGTCTGTACAGGTACTAGACTCCTGGGCAGAGCCCAGTTATTTTCCTGCAGTTCCACAGATGTACTTTAAGTGAGAAGAGGGACACCATTTAAAGGCACTTCCTGAATCAACAGTGTTTTTCTATGCCCATATGATTCTCAGGGCTATGAGCCTGGCATTTCCACACCATTCCAGCAATGCAAGTGGCAATACAGAGATCGCTTAGGGATTCATTCTTCTCCACGGCTATACCAATCAATTCCCACCACACCACAAGTTCAGACAATTTATTTTACCAGGAGCAGGAATATTTTACACAAGAGTTATGTCTGAAAAAATGATTTAGGCTAAACATTTTGCTATTTGAAACCATTAAAAATATTGATCAGACTTACTGTACTTACCCAGTGACTGACAAAACTATAGTACAGTTCATTTGAAAACATTTATTATGCTCCTGTAGGAAGGTTTGTTCATTCTATGGGAAGGGACTTTAAAAAAAAATTCTTCATTTTCATCACAGTTTCTCTTTACCCTTCAAGTCTATTTTAGCCAACTGTTTACATAAAAATTTTAAGCTACTGTTGGCTAGGAAAAGCAAATTTTGAAGATTTCCCACTTGCCAATTAGATCTTGCCTAAGAGACAAGAAAAAGGAGTCAGCCTTGTCACTGCAAAAGTGAAGTGCAGCCACGATGAAGGAGCAGATGGACTGTGCAATAAAAATGCAGAAAGAAGAGTTACATTTTTAAGGCACTTTTTTGTTAAATGGAGCTGCATCTTGTTGGCGCTCTTGATATATAAGCACTGTCAGCTACAGAAGAAGAGAACAGGGCCAGGGCAAGATATGAAGTATGCTGTGCTTGCCTGAGACAGTGAAAAAAGGATGAGGGGAAAAACAGGCCATGTTTCTCAGGCTATTAGCACAAAGGGCTACCTATGCTCTGTTCTTAAAGGAAATTATTACAAGTGTGTGCGTGTGGAGGAGGTGGGGTGGAGAAACGGCCATTTTCTTTTTATCTAAACAGACAGATGCTCAAGCAAAATGCTCTACCGAGAAGATTCTTAGAATTGGTAAATATGACAACTAAATTTAGAAAGGGAAAGAAATAACTCAGCACTATATAAGGGAAAAGCAATGAGTTTCAGAACCTAAGTGGGGGAAAAGAATTTTAACAGCACTGGTTTTAATACCTATGTGCCTTTGTGACTAGCTACTCTATGCAATTAAGTGATCTAATGCGCCAATGACATCCTTTTAAATTTACCGCATGCCTGGGGTCTCCTCACTAGAAAATGCTAGCGGCCTACATTTGGACTTCAACAAAACCAATTAGCCCTCCTCTATTATGTGCATTTCCAGGACTTTTCAGTAGGTGTTTACACAAACTCCTATTATAATCCTTTCTTTTCCCACATTCTGTTCCCTTTTCTCTCTGCAGAATGAGATAGCCATGGCTCTTTCATTTCCTGTCTTGTCAGTTAAGATCACTGCCATGCTGTGAATGGGATAACATTACACCGTGATGCCTGCTCCCACTAACACGAAGGGCATCCTTTGTGCCGCTCCACACAGCTGCTTCTCCCACTACTCTATTTTCTGGAAGACCAAATCTTCCAGACTTTAGTAAGACCTTCCTAGACCGAGTTCATGATACAAAATATTTCTGCCAAAAAGCAAATGTATGTATTCTGTCTTTTTTGTTTTTGATGTAGGTGACTTTAATCTCTTATTTTATAGTAGTTAATGTGATAATCCAAAAACACTGTAGTTAGTACCTGGGTACTATGACTTAGCCTAAAAATTCCCTCTGTTCAAATTTCAATGCATATTAAGCATATACTACATGCCAAACAGTAAGCTCTATCTTTCACATTTTCTCTCATTTGTTTTTTACATAACCTTATAGATAAGAAAACCAAACTTTGAAAAGCTTAAGTGACTTGCTCATGATTACATGCCTATAAATGTGAAAACAATTATTCAAACGTAAGTCTGTCTTCCTCTAAGTCCAGAATTCCACTATACCTCAAATGCCTAGAGAAATAGATTATAATGTTGGATTTCAAATTCACTTTGCGACTCCAATACTGAAGAATATATACTGTACTACTTGAAAATGTGGAGTGTAGAATAGCCTAGATTCAGATTCTGACTGTTATTTATTAGCTATGTGATTGTAGGCAAGTTCTCAAATTCATTCTCTATAAATAAAGATACCACCATCTCAAGGAATCGTTGTGAAATTTGAATGCTATAAAATATGTAAAACGCCTAAAACAGTATCAGGCACATAATCATCACTTTAAAAAATAATAAGGGTTATTCCCTTTAAAACAGACTAAAATCTGTTTTATTAAAATACTACATTTCCTAAGTCAAAGAACTAGTTATAGAATTTCTTAGTATTGCCTGTGAAAAATAAAACATTGCCACGAACTTTAAAAAATGAAATATGAAAGCTCTGCCAACTTAAGAATGTAATCTGAATGAAACAAATCTGCCCTACAATTAAACTTTTATCTGATTTCTGGTAATATTCATTCACTATATGGTCAAATCTGATCGAGATTGTTGTGCTTTTAAGAGTTTTCTTAAAATTGGTATTTTTATGTATCAAATTTCTTTGCCATAGATTGTGTTGCCATTACTTTGCAATATATTTTAATGGTGTGTTATTGTTTTTTGCTTTCTCAATTTTTATGACCTAAGTATCTGTTTTCTTCTTTTGCTCTTTACTCTCATATCACTTCCGGTGGCGGAATGGCACTCTGATGTTTGCTGATGATAAAACACTCTTGACAGTTGTTCATTATTAGTGGTCTCTGTCCACACACTTCAAATAAACTTGGAAATCTAGAGAATGGCTACGTATAGAAGACCACATGGAAATTAAATGGTGCTATGGCGTTGTTTCAAAATAAATAAAAATCTTTTCTTCCTGCTCATTATTATAACTGGCTACATGGTATTTTGTTAAAATTAGTCCAAATTAAACCAAAGTTATCCAACTCTCAGTATTTTAGAAATCATTAAACAAATATTTCATAAAAAATGTATGATTTCTTTAGAGCTATACATATAATATATATCTGATTTAACATTTTTGGTCAGAAACTACCTACCAATGGGGAGAAAAATGGTACCACTTCAGAACAATTATTATTTTTTCATTCAAAATTTCTCTCAAATAAAATACTAGACCCGAGTTGAATTTAAAAATACCCAGCCC